>VXAC01005032.1:208021-229014 GCA_013399225.1 Rhipidura dahli | reverse complement strand
ATGCATTGACTTAAAAGATTGGGGGGATTTTCTTGCCTGCCTCCCCTTCTCTCGCTCGCTCTCTCCCTCTTCCACTCTCCCCCGTCTCTCTTTCTTCCTCTTTTTTCTTTCTTTCTCTTTTTCTTTCTTTCTTCTTTTTCTTCCTCCGAGATATTGTTGGTTTTCGCCGGTGGCTCTGCCTTGGTCTCACCACACGAAACAGCCCCAGTCCATCCAACGCGGAGTGCCGTGGAGAAGATAAGAGCAATAACGCAGAGAGAGAGGAGGAGGAGGGAGAGGAGATGGTGGTGGTGGTGGTGGTGATAGTTGGTGGTGGTAGTGGTGGTGATAGTTGGTGGTGGCGGGGCTGCGCGACTGGTCCTTTCCCCCTCTCACCCAGGCATGGTCAGATCGCAGCTCCCCATCTCCCTCCTGAGAAAAGCCCACTGCCCCCGGACAACCGCATGCCGCGTCCCCCGCTGCCGACGGACGGCTACGGGAGGGCTCCTCGCCTCCTCTTCCTCCCTGCCGCCGCTGCTCCTCTTCCTCAGCCCCGAGCCGCGGCACAGATGCCTGCACCGCTGTCTCAGTCTCTTTCTTCTCTCCCCGCTCCGCTCTAACTGGAGAGACGCTGCTGCAGGGCTCCCGGAGCGCTGCCGAGGATGCTGAAGAGGAGGAGGAGGAAGAGGAAGAGGAGGAGGAGGCTGCCGGGGCCGCCGCCGCTGCTGGTGACAATGGGCTGCGGCTGCCGCCTCTGCTGCCGCCGGGCGCGGTGTCCCCGGGCGCACGGGGCGGAACTGCCTGGCTGGGGGCCCCCGATGGGCACAGGCATCTTGGGCCCCTGGGCTAAGTTGCCGCCATCTTCGTCCTGGAGAAACACTTTTTTGGGGGGAGCTCTGCCTTTTGCGTCATCTCCTCCCGCGCCGAGATCGCTCTATCCTGGCGCATTGGCAGCAGCAGCAACTCTGCCTCCTCCTGCCTGAGGAGGAGGAGGAGGTGGGAGATGCACTGGGGACCACATGGCCCCTCCAAAGGGCTTCCTCGACGCAACTCTTTCTACTCATCTCACCGAAGGGACTGCTCAGTACCACTCTCCAGCCCTCTCTCCTTCAGGGTCTCCTTCCCTTTGTGGCCATAAAACACCATGTCCCCGCAGGATGGTGGCTGGAGAGGTCTGTCTCTGTGCCTGTCCTTGTCATAGCAAATCACAAATGGCATAGGAAACTCCAGGCTCTGCATCCTGGCTGGCTTTGGCCACACAGCAGAATGCCTGAACACAGTTGCCTGTCTTTCAGTCAGAGCTGTAAAGCAAAATGACCATAAACCCCAAGCTGTTTCCCCAAGAGAAGTTTTGCAAAATCCTGGTTCAGCCCATGAGCTGGGTAAATACTGCCTGTCTGTGTGTTTCCCTGTTTAGATATCACTGCTTAGAGAGAAAGACAGAGGGGCCAGGCTTAGCTCTCCTGCTAGGGTGGTGAAATCACTGATGATCTCCTCTTGGATCCATGGCAGAGATCCAAACACCTTCTGTCCCCAGACATCAAGGTCTCTTGCTTAAATAAGCATACTGTTCAGACACACCTAACTGTGTCTCACTCATTTCATCTTGCTCACTTATGCACCTTAATGTAACAGCAACAGAAAAACTTGGAGTCCACACAAGAGAAGAGAAGGTGCCAGCTAGAGGTAGAACATCATCACATGAAGACCTGGTGTTCACCTTGAGACATCAGGTATGCTATTTGGCCATAGGATAACCAAGACATGTATTTTAATTTCTCCATTGGACTGGTAGAAGGTTTAGAAAGCCTATTTTTGCTGGTTCCAGAGGCTTTCTCTATCCTTGAGGGACTGACAATGGCCCTTGAAAAAAAGCATACAGTGTACTGCAAAAGGTGGTTTTGCCCCATTTTTCAGTTAAAGAAAGACTTTTTTCGTAACAAACATGGTCTATAAACTAATACAGCTTGCTGATGGTTCTTGCATTGAGCATCAAAAAATGTAGTCGGAAAAGACCTGAGACTAAACCATATCAGAAAAGGACAAAACTTGCACCTAATCTGACTGCAGCTGTCATTAAGAGAAGGGTGAGGTTACCAAGTAATGTGCTGGAATTTCTGTCACTTTGAGCAGTAAATTAAGGCTGGATGTCTTTCAAAAGGAGATGGTGAACCTCAAACAGAAGATGCAGACCTGAGGTGTGAATTGCTGAGCAAGGTTCTGTGCCCTGTGTTACGCTGGGGGTCAAAGCGCATTATCATAATGGTCTCATCTGGCCTTACAGGATCTGTGAGTCAAATACTACAGCATGCAGAAGTTATCTGTGGATTTTATTTCAATAGGCTACTTAAAGACACAGAAATAAGTGTTAATGGTGTAAGGAAAGGTCTACAGTACTCAAATCAGAATGCATCTTTGCAATTTTCAGTCAATCAGCTCACACCATCTGCTAATGGTACATTATTAATTTTGGTCTTGGAGCTTTGATTGAAATGATTTGACATACTGGCTCTGATACAGAATTTGCATTTTTGTAATGCTTTCTGTTTTGGGACAAGATTGTGACCAAGCTCTTAAAAGGCATTCAGGACAACTTTACTACTCTAAAATGTAATGTTATTTACATGTAATGTTATTTAATTACTTTTTGCTAGTTTGATTTTGCATTTCTTGTTAGAATAAAGGGACTGAAGAAAAAATACAGGGAAAAAAAAAAAGAAAACCCAAACCAAACCAAAAACAACTGGGATAAGCAACAGGTTCCTGATATCAGGTCTGAGATTTTCAAAATATGCTCTATTAAGATATGTGGCAGTGACTCTGTAATCTGTGTTTGACAGACAAACTTGAGGTGAAAAAAGTTGAGTTTGGAGTCCATACCTGGCAAACAGGCTTAATTTATATAGTTTTTAAAAATTTTATTTTAATGGTGTTTCTCTTTTGTCCTGTTGGGAAAACAGGACAGTTTTAGACAATAATAGACAATTTTTCAATCCACAATGAAATGATAAATGTTCTTTATCTCCATAGTGGAACTTCAATAATTGGTAATGAAAATGTGCTGATATTCAGACCACCTTTGAAACTAAATATAAAAATGAATTCCTAAGTCTTGCTGTCCTCTGTTTACACTTGTCTAAGATCAAAGCAAATATATTCAAAGTCAGTATGCTTGGATGGTGTAGATATACTTGGCTTCTCAAAAAAACCCCCATTTTCATGTCATGTAATATTTTCACACATTTCCCAACTTTTGCCTAGAAAATAGAGTGAGAGTTCTTTTTCAGCACCTAGAAATAAACTATAATAAGACATTTGGTATTTTCAAAATGAGCATGTCCTTGCTTTTCCACTGACAGTTTTCTGTAACAGACAATATGTCACTCAGAGCTGTTGTTTTGCCTCCTGTGTTTCCCCCAAAGCCCCATTCCTTCTCCACCTAGCACGGTGAATAACTTGCAGCTTAGTTGCAGTAGCTCGTTCCTGATGGATCTGAACAGATGCAGTTCAGTTCTCTGGTGCCCCTTAGTGTTAGGTCTTGGAGCTCAAGGGAAAAAATAAGGCTATAAAATAATATCTGAAAATCAAGAATCTGTATGCATTGGGAAAAAGAATCTGAAGTACATACTGTAGCTGCTTTCTCTCAAAGTTCCATCCAAATTTTGTTGTCATAAATCTGGTGTAAATAACAGTATTTTATTTGAAATACTTTAATGAATTATATGAATGGGAAGGAAAGTGAAAAACTTTCCTCAAAAATATTGCTCCAGAAATATGTCCCCATATTCATCATTCTTCCTAGTAACTCTAGTGGTGCAGAATACTTCACTTTGAAATTACATTTTTTTACTGGGAATATTTATTACTTCTGTTACAAAGCTTGGCAAGTGTGAGGAACTCATGGAAGTCTGTCTCCCTAGCTCGTGGAGTCACCAGATGTTTCACAGATGGATCTCCATGCAGTAATGTAGTTCAGTGTCCTCTCTGCCACACTGTGCTTTAATCAATACAGTCAGAGCTGATGTTCTTTAATTCTTCGACTCATAATATGTAAGACAGCTGATTTATCAAGCACTGAAGTCTAATACGATGAGCATGCACAAATTCAAGATACTTGAAGCTGTTGTTTAACCTACATACCATGTGTCTTCTTTGTGAAAATGCTTCAGCTTAACGAGCAGAAATACTTATTGATGTAACATGTTGATGGTAATAAACACTTTCCAGAATAGAAGGCTTTGCTGTTTCGAAGTAAATGTTCTTATATTTTTGCCTAATATCATGCAGTCAGTAATTTCCTGCATAATTCTCTTGCTTTACTTTGTTGATTACAAAATTGTAACATCAAAAGAGCAGTATATAGGTCTTCCAGACGACTTTAACAGGTTTGAAAGCCACGTCTTGTCTTTACAGTGTATATTCTTTATATAAGAGAAAAAATTATTTTGTAATTGCTAAGCAGCACTTCTTTTTGTAAAAAGCAGGTTATTTTTAAGAGAGTAGATTTCATTTTATTTTTGGGTTGAGTGGTTCTACTCATAGGAGCAATTGTTGTAGCAATTATTAACAGAAATACTCAATTAAACCTTTGCACTGGAGGCTCATCCAGCACTTTTAATAACAAGTGAACAATATCATGCCCTTTACTAGTACCTCTTAGCGATTTTTTAACAGTTTAAACAATTTGTCTTCAATAGGAATATCTATACATCCTTTGTAGGCAAAATGATATGTCATTTATGTGGTTTAACATCCTCAGAGTTGTTTAGTTTTTGTTTTATTTCAGCATCTCACAACAAATTTTGGTATTATATTACCCACTACCTGGGAAGTGGCTCAGAGATTTAATTATCAGAATACATGTGATAAGAATAGTATCCATGATGGTTGCAAGATACAAAGAAGTTAAGAACGCTGAAGAATTATTTATTTTTTTTCCATCACATTCCTAATGTCTTATTTTCCTATTCAGTATTTTTCAGAAAGCTGAAATTTTGTGAGAAAGCTTCAGGCATCTGGGCCTGATTTCCCCAAAGCAATAGGAAATTTATGTTAATGTTATCAGAAGCTCAAAGTCCTTGTTCAAACAGCACTAATTCAGATTTTAAGATTCTTGCATTCTCCTTTGTTCCCACTTTCCACATTACCTTTGATTTTGTCTCTTTGGCTTGAGTTTTTTTAAGCTTGTCTTACCAAATTAGAGGATTAACTATCACCAAGTAAGTTATAAAAGTTTGTCCAACTGGATTTTAAAAGTCTGTGCAGTACAAACTTCAAAAATGCTGATGTCATTGATTGAATTATCTTGCAGATGTTTTCTTGGTATCCTGTGAGACTTCTGGTTAGACAATGAGAACGTATTTTTGTTTGTTGACATTTTCAGCCATGGAACAATGAACGGATGGCACAGGAAGTCTCTCCAAAAATTGTAGGTCATCTTTATCATGACATCTGTATAATGAGAGCTCAGCCATAATATTACATCCAGTAATATTGGATAATATTAATAAATGCCATATTTGGGCATGATCTGAAATGAACTGAATCTATTCTTCATTAAGTGAAGCCATCAGAAAAGTGAAATATAACTTTTGTACATGACTGCAGCAGGAAGAAAATAATATTAATGTCTCACACAAATTAGCCTACGCCAGTTAGATTAAGGTCTGATCCAAAGCATTCTGAGATCAGGGGAAAGATTGCAAGGGGTTTTTAAACCAAGCATGTAGAAAAGAAACAGACAGAAGAGTAGAGATTCCCCCCATATGGGGATAGAAGGAAAAGGACTAAAAGCACCACCAAAGGTAGATTGTGGCTTTTAAAATATTTTTCCTTGTTTCCCTCTCTTACTAATTGTGTACATTTGCTGTCTTTTAATAAATGTAATAGGCTGACTATGTGATTGCACTTTTACAGACATCAAAGACATCTTTTTGGTCTTTTCTTCTTGGTTCCCTTATAGGTATCCTGGCTCTTCCTTGTGTCCAAATTCACCTCATAGGAAAGAGATCATACTTGATTTTTCTTAGAAATACTGTTTTATTATATTTTTCTTAAATAAGAATAATTGTGCACTGTATAAAAAGTCTTAGGTTTTGGTTGATCAGTCAAATAATTTTTCTTTGCTCTTACTGTCATGGGAAGAAAAATAAGTACTTTTAGAGGTAACCTCACTGTTTCATTCATAGTCTGGTTTCTTCTTTAAACATGCTACTGTAGAATGTTTTGTATCAGCCTGAGTTACAATGCCTGCATTAGGTAGGTTTTATTTTCTGATATGAATCTGTTGTTCCAGAATTCACACTCACTTGGATTTGTAGCTCCATGTTCATCCATATCTGTGGTATGAAGGATGTGGAAAACAGAAAGAACTAATTTAGAAATATTTTATGTTAGCAAGTAAAATTTTCCATATTTTTCACCTCATATTTTGTTCCACATTCCTTTGAAATATCCCATCCTAGAAAACTCTTTCCAGACGGACCATATCAAAGTTTGGTAATATCTTTATGTTTCAAGCACTCATGGCTGCAGTGGAAATTCTAAATGCATGACAGTGTGGGCATGCAGGAGACATTCCTACATATGGAGGTTTCTTGTACAGCAGAAACATCCCTACTACTAAAACATCCCTACTACTAAAACATACATAGTTATCTATAGATTTGATACAAAGCTTGAATATATGTTGAATAATTATCATTGTAAAATATATATATGTCTCCTAAAAATGTAAACACTTTCAGCACTTTTCATCTCATTTAGCTTTAGCTATGAAGAGAAAGCTTATCCTTACCATGTTACTAGTAAGAAAATACAGCCACCTGCAGCACAGGTTCCATCCTTAAATAGATTTCTAAGACAAGCACTCTGGTTTGGCAGGTCATCTTCTGCCATCTCTTTACACTGAATATGGAAGAAATGTCCCTGATTCACTTTACATTGTTGCTTATATAAACTGGTTTTGGCTGAGATAATTTTCTTCAGAGTAGTTGGGGCAGGAATATGTTTTGGATTTGTACTGGAGACAGTGGTGATAACACAGGGATGGTTTTGTTATTCCTGCCAAGTGCTTGCACATTATCAAGGCCTCTCACCCCACCCCATCAACGAGGAGACCAGGGCTTCACAAGGAGCTGGGAGGGGTCACAGCCAGGACTCCAGCTGACCACAGGGATATGACAGATTCTGTGGTGTCTTGCTCAGCACATAAAGCTGGGGGAGGAAGGAGGGCAGGAATGTTCAGAGTGAAGGTGTTTGTCTTCCCAAGTCACTGTTGCGTGTGATGGAGCCTGGCCTTCCTGGGGATGGCTGAACACCTGGCTGCCTGTGGGAAGTGGTGATTGAATTCCTTGATTTGCACTGCTTGTGTGAGTGGCTTTTGCTTTACCTACTAAACTCTCTTTATCTCAGCCCATGAGTTTTCTCCCTTTTACCCTTCTGGTTCTCTGCATCATCCCACTGGAGAGGAGGGAACTGTGTGGGGCTGAGCTGCTGGCTGGGGGTTAAATGTGATACTCTTGCACCCAGCTTGTAATATTTAAAAGAGAAGCAATCATTTTAAACTAACCAGCAAGATTTCTGGTTCTGTCTTGGTGTCCTGCAAAAGATTCTTCCTGAAGAAAATCTGCAGTTGAGTGTTGAAGTGCATATTTGGCACTTCTCACATCTTTTGTTCCTAGTTTTGTTTGCTAGTAAAGCAGACATGAATGAACCATACATTGACAGTCATTATTTTTGGATCCAGGTCTTATCCTTTTCCATCAAACATAATATCCTGCCTTCTGCCAAGTGGCTGCAATGCCATCTGCCAGGAAGGGAGAGATAGGGTGGGTTTTTCTCTCTGCCTTCCAGGGTTATTCCTGTGAAGAAGGCATGTGACTCAGATTGTAGGATGACTCAAGCTCTCATGGTCTTTTTGGAGACATCCCACAATCAATTTAATGTGTCTGACCCAAAGACAAATGTCTCCTTTTGTCTGCAACATCACCAGCAATTTTCTAAACTTTGGCTTCTGTTCCATATGCCTTGCAAGAGATACAGAGAACTGAGCACAGGCTGAAAGCAAAGAGCTCCTGAGATTTTATTCAATTTCCACTCTTTAGATGGGGTATGACTCTGGACATTCCCTTTTCCTCAGCATCTCTATGTCTCTATTTATAAACAGGGGAGGCTAGGAGAATTAGGTAATGCCTGCAAAGTGCTGTTTTAAATAATAAAAATAATTAATTTACTCTTGATGGGTTACTTTATAGGTCAGCATATAATGTTATTTCTTATCTCATTTGGCTCCTAAGGACTGAATATTTGTTATTGTTTCAAAGAGATCGCACTCCATTTCTGAGTGGCATTCACTTCTGTGAATACGCAAAGATTTTCTACACAAGAGATCTCATTCAGATCATTCTCAGAGTAAACAAACAGTATTGTATTTCTAATTTTCCAGTAAAATGCATTACTTGATATTTGGTGATATATTACATTTTCATTGCATTAGACTGCTGGAAAAGAGGTACTTTATTTGCATGCTTTTATCTTGTGGGGGCAAGACAGAGAAAGGAAATGTAATTACACTGGGTACTTAAGTCTCCTAATTAGTTTCACTGGGTCTTAGATTTAACTCTTACATTCTGATAAAGTTCATTTTTCTTCTCCTTCCTTTTATCTTGTTCTCTTTTTTTTTTGTTTCTGGAGGCAGCCCCTGATGGCTGGCTGTGGCTGTATGACACTCACTTTTCCCACAGCAGCAGAGCAAATACTGCTCCCAGCCTGTTACCTGGCATATTCTGAGACTTGCTAGGATAGGCAGACAGACTCTGCCTCTAAGTACCACCATTATGGGTATAATTTGCTTGAAGCCACAAACAAGGCTGGCCCAGGGTCACTGGAAGTGCAGTGTGTGTTGCTGAGGTGACTGCATGCTCTCAGAATTCACAGACCATCATTTCATAAAATGTTGGCTAGCTCTGCTGCATAAAGGCTTCATGAAACAATACGAGAAAACACTTCACAAGGGCAGTGATCTTCAGCTTCTTTCTGGAATTCCTCTGAAATAATACTGCAGTTTCACTGTCATTACTTTTTTTTTTAACATTTCTTACAATTTCTTAAATGTTACAACTCTCTGAAATCCTGAATTACAGACCAGATTCCTTTTAGTAAACAAAAATGCAAAAATGCAGGGGGATTCACCACTTTATATACCTAACTTACCACTCATAGTGCGAGAATTCATTAAATTAAATTCATTAAATTCATTAAATTAAAGGTCATCTCTGAAGTCCTTCCTTTTGTAAGTGTAGAGAGAGAGACTCCTTTGCAGGGAAAAATTTTAATTAGACCCCTTCTCCACATCACCCTGAAGAAGAGTATCTGTCTCTCCTCTCTGTCCACTGAGCCTTAGCGGGGAGCTGGTTTAGTTTGGCACCAAAAAGTGAGGGTTAAGACTGCTCTCCAGAGTCTCTGATGTGCAGAGCACATAAATTAAAATTATGAGAAGTTGCAGTAAGTGGCTGACAGACATGCAGGATCAGGGAGGGTGAAAGTGTTACAGCAGTAAATTCACCATTAAGGTGAATGTCCCCCACCCCCCAGTGGGGACGTTGCAATTCACATTGACATTACTTACACTTAGAGAAATCCTTTTGAAAAGGAAAACTACTGTTTTTCTTTTTCAAAGTTTGTTTTCTTTTTTATTAAAATAAGTGTTTCTGGCTGACTTATTTATCAATGGCTGTAAAAACCGCCCTCTTTCTTCTCAGTCTGAACTTTCTGAAGTGGCTAGCTTGAATAAATAGACAAATTTGGGGGTTCAAAACAGTGAAACTTGTGTTGCTCATAAAAGGTGTAAGGCCAGACCAAGTTAAATAGTGCTTTGATCTACTGGTTTTAAGTTTACCACTAGAGTGAATATACTGTCATCTTAAGGTATTTTAAAAGCAAAGCCAGCATAGCTTTGGTTAAGAAGTGGTGCAAAGAATGGACAAGAAAATTGGAAAATATCTTTTGCTTTATAAATACAGTGATATGGAGTGCTCCATATCATATGGTGAAAATCCATCCAGAAATGTGAAGTTAGGACTTGAAAATTCCAAAATGTCAGAAATTGGAATTCTTAATGGTATCTACCCATCAGATGATGAAGTTATAGATTAATATATATTGGCATATTTTTTAATATTAGGCATTGCAAAAAGTTAACATGGCAAAAGTTACCAAGATTTTTTTTTAATTATCTTCTACAGAGGCACAAAACCAGTTTCTGTAGCTTACATAACTTCATTTCAAAGGCTTTGTCATACTTCCTAGGCAAATTTTTCCCTCTTTAGGTACTGGAATAGTAGTACCATATAAATTGGTGATTCTTGGGGGAAACAGAAACTATTTTTAGTAGCTAATTGTATTCCAAAGAAGACTCTTGTCTTGCGAAGAAAAAAGAGAAAGGCTCTTTCGGGGTGTTTCACAGCATGTAAGTTCAGCTTTCCAGTGCCAAAATTATTTCAAGATGAAAATTAAAGTTTTTAGTTTTACAGATGCATTTGAGAATGTTGCTTCTAGTTTAATGCACAGAATTGCACACACCAAATCCTTTTTACCTCAAGGAGCAATACAAACAAGAACCTTACACAAAGTTATTTTTAAGACATGAACTGTGTCTGCTAATAATTTTTTATTTTGAAGAATGAAGAAATATGTACTCATCATAAGCACATACAGACATCTATTCTCAGGAAGAGACAGGAAAGACAGTCTGCTTTTGGTTATGATCAAATATCACAACTTATGCCACACACCACAAACTGCAAAATGTTTGAACCATTTGAAAGCAACAATCACAAATCTAAGGTGAATTTAGGAATTTCCCTCCTTTACACGTGTAACCATTCCAGGAAACCTCCACAGCAGAGGACTTAGATTTGTCCTTCTTTTGCTTTGAGGGTTTGATGAACACATTTCATCTTGAGAAAATATTACCACAGATGGTATGCATATATTGTCCAAACATACTTAATTTTAGGCAGCAGGGAAAGCAAGAGAATGTAAAACCATCATAGGATTCACAGTAGATACTTTCATATGGAGTTAAGCATCCTTGGTTGTTCCTATTTTAGTAGATCTTCAGTTCCTAAATTCATCAATGCTTGTACACCTAGGAGAAGCAGATGCATTCTGTATGCAGTAAAAATGGTTCTGTCATTATTCTGATGCTATAACAAGCAAACTTACAGCACAATTTTAATATGTAAATATTAAAAAAATAAATTAAAAGAGGAATAAAGTTCTGTTGATATAAACTGGGGTACTCTATTACTAGGTTTTTTGTCCCAGTCAAGAGATAGGAATTTTCCAAGTAGTATCTCTGTTCTCATTCTAAATATAGAGGAGTTAATCAGGTTAGATAATACACAGACAGTTTGGGCCTTATGAATATTTCAAACATTTGTATTTTCAATTATGTTCTTAATTACAAAACAAACTCAGCAACATTAATTTTGAAAGGACTGCATAATTCTTGGATGTATTTCTGCACAACTATCTTAGTGAGACATCTGCTCAGATAAATATTTCTCAAAGCTTTCCCTTAAATCTAAGCTGGCAAGGTGGGCAGAGTATGAGCTTTGATATTAATTAAAGCTATCTGAAGTAGTTTACAAAAAGCTATTTTCTCTGCATGTATACAGTCTGTATTTCCTGCTATGCTTTGCATTCCTTTAAATAAACTAACTGTATTCCCGACACTCTCTATTTAATCTACTGTTCTCCTAGAAAATGTATGTATTTAGAAAGATTAATCAGAAATACAGAGATGAAGTCCCCATCACATTACAATGACCTGCACCTCCAGGCAATCTGTGTTGCCATACATCCATTGTAATTTTATCTGCAGATTTCTATTCTCTAAGTATCAGACTCAAAGCTTAAAGTACTGATTGACATTTTTCAGAAAGCTTTCTTGCTAAGGAACTGTAATTTCAAACTTACATTGAGAGCAAGGGTTTCCTTGTGGAAAACAGATGCATGATTTTATTTCAAATATCATTTAATAAATAAGCATGAAGAGCCCTGAATTTTCAAACACACTAACATGTAATAAAAAGACTATGTTTGTTTTAAATGAATATCTGAGAATACACAATTAATGCAGAATAAGTGAAAGGGTACTTAGGTGGGAGAACTTATAAGGACATGGATGAAAAACTAAATTCTGGGTGGTTTTTTATTTCCTGAAAAAATTGGAACAAGATTTTGGATTCTCTGCCATACTTCTTTACATTTTTTTTTTTTTAAAAGCTCTTTATATTTTTTTTATAGAAGTAATACTTTGGTTTCCAGTAACTAGCCTGATTAATTCACTGCATTGGACCCTACTGACTTGTATTCTCCCCTATTATCACCCCATTTTTACTGGTTTGGCCAATATTCCACCATAGCTGAATAAATGTATATGGCAAAACAAAGCAAACTATTAATTAAACTGTTCTCTATGAGTTGATGCATCTATTCAAGTACTTTTCAGCAAAAACATTCATAGCAAATTTAAGATGAAATAGAAAATACAGAGAAACATCTGTTGGAAGTGCTTTCCAGCCCAGGAAGAAAAGCCATATCCTGTGCCCTGTCTGAACAAGCATGTTTTTCAAATATAAAATTTTTGTATAAGCTATGAAAAGGGGAAATTAATTATTAAATAAATATGAACAACAAATATTTCAGGAGCCCATGATCAGTTGAAAAATTTCAGACATGAAATAAAAATCAGGTAAATAGTGTTATTTATGAAGACCTAATTACATATTAGAATTTTGTTAGGAATTTTCTATCTATCCTGTCTGCTTCCACTTCTTCTGTATAAATTAATCTTCTTCTTCCTTGCTGATGCAAACCTATGTCTGACATGATTTCCCTCATATACTCCTCTTCACACCCTGCCTCTTTTATTTCTAAAGACACACTAGAATAACAGTGCTGCTTGAATAGCAAGGCACTTCCATTATGTGCTTACAAAGATAGTCTCCCTGACTTTTTTGTGACCAGAACTATTGAAATGCTCTGAGTAGATTCTGATTCAGAGTAGAACATCTTGTAGTACTCCAAGGTGTATAAATTACTGAACAATATCTGTATTAGCCAGGAGTAGCTGCAGTTGCTGTTTTAGCATCTCCTTTCTTCACTTTTCTAAACCAAGAATCACTGTTAGAAGATTATTTGTTATGGAAAACATCTTCAAAATTATTCACACACTCTACTTATTTTGCTGGTCCCATTACTGTAACAGTCTCTGCTTAGACGATGAGTACTAGCTACACACTGTACGTTTCACAGACAATTCTGTGCTAAGAATATGAAAGCTTGTCCTCTACCCATTCTTTCTATTATACTCATAGTCTCCCAAAGCAGAGCATCCTTTCCCAGCTGCTAGTCAGCTGGCCCGGGCCCTGTCGTTTCACAAAATGCCTTTCACAAGACTTACATACTGTCCTTTAGCCCATGCATGGCAGACAAGTTTTGCCGACATGCAGCACATGCCCAAATCATCAGGGTGCAGATATCACCCTGCACACAATACCGGTTCTCTATAAAGGAAATTAGGCACCCTGGAGACAGTGCCCCACAAATGGGAAGATATGTGAGGCAGCACACTGGATGATCAGTGATGGGTGCAGAATATCCGTGGCACAGACTCATTTTTTACAGGGACCTCTGGCCATCCTCTATGTTCATCCCAGTGGAGAAATGAGCTGTCACCACCTTGTGAAGCTTTGCTGCCTCTGACTGTCCAAAGTTTTCTCTGGAAATCATCACAACCAGCACTATTTTCCAGTGAATCCTACTACAGTAGATACCTCAATGTACTCTGTGCTCCAGAGTGATATAAAAGGGCAAACCCTGGTTAAAGGTGTCAACCTGCACATGGTTCATATTCCATTCTTCATCATGACAGATGTTACCTACTCATTACAGTTGTAAGTTCTGAAATTACTTCAGGACAACCACAGACTCTGCTCACCTCAGTTCTGATAGGCCCTGGAAAAGTGTGCACTCAGCCACCTGACTGAAAACAGTCAGAAGGGACTTGGGCAACATGGTCCTTAGTGCTCAATGGATTGTCAACCCTTGTTCTACCTTATGCTTGAGAATGCTTACAAGCCATTGTGACAGGAGTTGAAGATCTTTCAATAACCTCATGTCTTTGCTCTCTGTACTCAGACCACCTCTGCTGAGATAGCTGCACATCGCTGTAGATAGCAACTTCTATTTTAAGAAAGGATTTAACAGAAATCTGAACTATGTGTAAACTGCTTTTTAAAAAAAAATCGATTTTTGGGAAGAAGAAAAAGCATCCAAGAAAGCTGTACAGACTTCAGAAAATCAATAAAAAGTAATGTGAGGGGCAATGTATGGTGTCTTTCATCTCATCCAAGGCAGATGGCCTGGGCATGGCACCACCACTGTGGTAGGCACCTCTGGCACCATTCCCAGTGAGGTGAACCCCTCTTGGAGGTGTAGAATTCTCAGTCAGGAGCAGAATTGTATATCCCATGAAGGTGCTCCTTTCTTCCTCTGATCTTCAGTTGATGTCTTGAGCCACTCCACTCCCTGCCACGATCACCTTCATAAAGAAGAAGTGGTTTCAATCCTATACTTGACACTGGTGGGGCTGCACCCCAAATCCTGTGTTCAGTTTTTGGCCCTTCGGGACAAGAAAGAGAGGTGCAGGAGCATGTCCAAAAACATCTGAAAGGAGACTGTAGCAAGGTGAGTGCCAGACTCTTCTTCCAAGTAACAAGTGACAGGACAGGAGAAAATGGCATCAGGAAATCGTACCAGGCAAGGTTTAGATTAGATATTAGGAAAAATTTCTTTATGAAAAGGGTGGTCAGCAATGGAAACAGGATGCTGAGGGAAATGGCAGAGTTGCCATCCCTGGAAGTCATAAAAAGCTTGTGGATGTGGCACGTGGGGACACATCCATGGTCACGTTCACATGATTTAGCAGTGAACATGGTGGTGCTGGGTTTATGGTTGGTCTCAATGACCTTAGAGGTCTTTTCCAACCTTAAGAGTTCTAAGACAGCCTATTAGGATTCTAAGACATGTCCAGTAGGTCATTTCATATGGGCTGAAGTTCTTACTGTGAGCTGTTAACCAGAACTATTTCTGGCTCTTCCAGGCCAGCCTCTGGAGTAACACTGGTTGTGCTAAGAACAAGAGATGGGGTAACACAACATGTATGAATGGGGGAGGGGGGACCCAGAAAATAGTCTGTGGCAGCAACAAAGTCCTCCAGGCGGGATGAATTCAGGAATGATTTTTTTTCTAGATGCACTTTTTCCAGAAGCATGTGGAAGAAATGTGCTGCTGCCTAGCCTAGGTGAGAAGCACAGTGTTGGTTTGAAAGTTTTTGACGTCCTCAACCAGGTAGAGTACTTGGATGGGTTGTTTGCTGCATGTTTTGTGGCTTACATCTGTGTGAGTGAATGGGAGATCTTTGCTATCCTCACCCTTTTCTAACAGGGTTCTTGTTTTTTTTTTGGCTTTTCTTTTGAAACTGAGGAGACCAGTACAAGACAACGTATCCTAGATGAAATTGCAGCACTGGCTTTTTATCAGGGAATTACAATGTTCTTGGTCTTATTTTTTGTTTCTTTGCATATGCAGTGTAACATCTTGATCATTTATGACTACAGATGCACAGTGATAACCTGTGCATTTCTGCAGTGATAACCCTGTGCGTTCCTCATTTGAATGCAGTTAAGTTTTCAGTTCTGTGAATTGAGTATTTTTGTTCACATCCAAATTTGCCTTGTTTTGTGTTTTAGTTACATTAAATAGCCATTTAATATTCCTAATAAGAAAACAGATATTTTCTACTGTGTTCAAGGAGATAATTTATTATCTGTGTTAATTGTGTTTTTCTTTGATCTTCACTGCCTTGTTCAACTTTATGCCTTTTGGCAAACGTAAGGAAATCCTGAAGGACAGCATCAATTATAAAAATAAGTGACTCCTACTGTAAAATGTGTGTTGCTGAAAATAATGATGAAGATATTCTAACAGCTGATATGGCTGTGTTTCCACAGAGAGAGAATTGATCACTTCATGCACCTTAGACTGGATGAACAAGTACTTATGACCACCTGGAATCTAAGACTGAAGACACAACACCACCAGAGTTGGCATGTTTATTGACATCTCAGTAGGATATTGAAACCTGATGCTCAACTGTATCAAATTAGTCTACAGCCTCCTATGTAGACTGGAGACTTTTCTTGTACCTACCACCAGAAGCTACACATTCTGGGAGGAGAAAATGAGCTAATACTCAAAATGCTATATATATATATATGAATATACATAAACTCCTTATTTAATAGTATGTATCCGACTCAGATGAGTTAATTTTACAAAGCCTTTTTAATTTTATTTCAGTGACTCTTCTCCCAAAACATACAAAAAGATGCATTCTTCCTTTATGTTCTTTTGAACATATGAAAAAGTGGCTTCCTGCCTGAACTCTTAATCCCTGAGCATTGCTTAAAGCTGGGATGGACACACAATTTACAAACCTGAAAGGAAAGAAGAAAGGTCATTTCCATGAAGTGCTTTACCTCTGCACAATCTTAGTAAAGGATGGGTTTCTACCTTTCTCTGAAATCAGTCTCCCACATTTTAACTTTTTTAGTTTTTAAAAAATCTTTTCTTTCCTCAATATCTAAGCTCTGCAAATATATCTTCAGGATTTTGAAAGTATCTTTTAATTATTTTTTTCAGTCATGCTCAACTGTATCACGGAAAATGTTTTTTCAGACAATGAAATTCATAACTTTCCATGGCACAATTGCCCCAACAGCCTGTAACTCCCTTGCATTTTATCTAGCCAGAGAGCCTGATTGATTTATCTCTTTTTCTGAACACCTAATTATTTTGAGAATGTAAAGCATCTCTACTTGTCAAGTATTAGCTCTCATTTTAGTTTCATTTAACTTCTGGAACTCCTCTAATAATACTTTCAAGTATGTCTTCAATCATGTTCAAAAACTTTCTATTTTTGCTTGTTCTTTCTCTGAAATTAAAATTTTACATAGGTGAAAAATCTCTATAGTTTTTCCAGATGAATGATTTTTTAAGGGGAAAACAAAGTAAAGGAGATTAACTTTTCAGAATTTTGACATTTGTGAGAGCTAAAATCCCAAGCAGGGAACACTGCATTGGTTTTATGAAGCAAAAATGAAAATACATATTTCAAAGAAAAAAAAAATAAAATAAACCAGAAAGGGAATGAAACAGATTCAGAAATCAGCAAAATGCTTTTCATAATAAATTAGGATCTTAAAAGTGGTTTTACAAAAAAAAAAAGGGTTATAGCAATATTTAGTATGACAGGGGAAATTAGTTGGTTATATTCAGAATCATGTCATGAATTACATGACTATATATATTTGCTTTTATTATTTAAGTTTACCTGTTTCAGACATCTGTTTATTGATTTGATGGATGATGCACATTTGTTGAAAGGGACAAGGTGATTGTCTTTAGCTGTTGCTAAGAATCATGTTTAACAATTTCTATTGAAATTCCTAACAGTGTTTTAAAATTTTGAGTTGATACTCAACATGCTTAAGTAAAATTACTCTTGCAAAAGTTCATGTTTTGGAGTGGCAATTAAACACAGAAATTATTACAGAATAAGATTTATATAATCTCTTCATTCACTCTTGTATTCCATAAAACAAGGAGATATGTGCATATCTTTCTTTCCCCCCAGTCACACATGCAGAAATCAAACAAAAGTAACATAATGAAAACCAAATTATGCCAAATACAAAATTAAGCTGGTATTATAAATTATTGAAAAGTCATCATGAGTTCTGATTTTCTATCAAAACAGAAAGTCAGCTAGAAGCTTTTTGCCTAGATATGTAACAGTTAAATTTGATCAGGCTGACTCCTGAGTTATGATTCATTTGATAAAATGCAGACAACACCTTGCACATATTCTGAGCTGGTCACCTTTGGGTCTCTTCATAGTTACTGCAGAGAAATAGGCTCTGGGATGGTAAAATAAATCTTTTCCTGAAGCAAGTACCTACATCAGCTTGGACGAATCACACTTTGACAGTGTTTATTTCTCACCATTGACTGTAACTTAGTCTTCAGTGATGTGTATGGATGCAAATGTTCTACCCTGACACAAAAAAAAATCAATCAAACTGAATTTAATTTTAGTCTGCCTAGTGTTGTGGGTTAATTTGTACCACCAGTATGGCCTGTTTTACCCAATATTAGCAATAAAAGCAAAATATACATATTGAAGGTCTATTTCTATAGTTCTTAATACAGAAGAAATTCAGGTACAGTCCAAATAAATTTAAACTGAGGAGTATGCAACTTCACTCTTTAGAGTTATTGTATTACAGAAGGATCAAATTAAGGCTTTAGTGGTGTCAGCCACAATGAAGCAAGAGAAAAGAATGACATCTTTAAAAAACAAAAGGCCACCCAAAAATATGTGTTCTGTCCATGTTGTGCTGTTTGTAGGATTTGGGAACTTTTGTGTGTTTATTTTGTCCTGTGTGCTATTTTAAAAGAAACTTGTGTCCAAAGATTATAATTTTAAAAAAGCAATAAGCAGGATATTAACTTCACTGCTCAATACAGTGCTGTTTTTTAAATGGTGTGCATTGCTTTATTTGTGGTTTGGGTTTTTTTTCATTAATATGAAACCTTTTCAGATATAAAAATCTATATAAAAATCAATAGGGTCAATATGAATATCTTTACAAAAAGATAGAAAGGGTAATACACTACAGAATTAAATTTGAAAATTAACTTGTGTATTTTCATTTGTTTAAAATGGCTTTACTTTATAAAACCCAAATTCTCAATTCCTACAAGTTTATTTTCTCAATATGTAATATATTTGACTTGCAATTCTGACTAATAGCACTACATTTAATATATAGGTTTTAATATCTTTAAAATATCAAAATTATAGATAACTTGACGTATTTTTACCCTGATTTTGGGAATTGGCAAATCAAATATTTCTGTGACCAAACTGATTTTTCCTGCGGATCCCCCTTAAGTTTTCACGGTGAGTCAGATCAATTAGTTTTTTGGAGTAAAGTTTCTAGAATATCTCCATAGCTTATGAGTCCTAGTTTCATTTTCTAATTTAATTTCAGAATTAGTATTTAAATAGGCATGGAACTTTTATGCTATAAAATCTATAAATCCTATCTTTCAGTGGGGCAGCAGTAACTACAGGTTTTCAAGTCCAAGTCTCTTTTTCTTCTGCAGTTACCTGTCTCCAGTAAATTCCAAGTTTCTGGTACTGTGTCTTGAGACAGGATACATTATTCTGCTTAACACATGTAAAAACTAGGCTTGGAAAGATAGGAAGAATAAGGCAGTCTGCCAAGATATGACAGATATAAAGTAAAATGGTATTTAGTCAAAATATCGCATGGTGGGTCTTTTTCCTCAAAACTCAGCTGAAATTTTCAGTCTTATTCCTAGTGAATCAGCATCAAATAAAATGCCAGCAAAATAATGTAGTAATAAAGTATTGATAAGATGCAAGCTTTAAAAGTTCTTGAAATTCCCCCCTAAAGTTTCTGTATCATATGTTAAAATCCAGTTTGTTTTAAGTGATGTGGTGCTATCAAAAGTCGTTTTAAGGTAAAATCAATTGGAAGCATAGAATGGTATGAGAGAACCAACAATACAGCTGCCTAACATTGAACTGTGTGTCTCTTGTAACAATCAGTCCTAAGTCTGGGATCTGCATAATGCAAAGGGTTTTCTTTTTTCTTCGATTATTTAACCATTCATTAAAATGGATTTGAACACAAATTAAAATTTGGAGATCTGAGATGACTCATGCAAATGCTTATCTTACTGATAGACCTTCACTTTTCAACTTGCAGTATAAATAAGCATGATTTGAGGTGTCTGGAAGGCTGAAAACCCACTTGTCAGTAACGTACAATCCATTATTCAACCCATGGGCAGGGAAATAATGACTGCATATTGAGCAGTCATCAGTCTCCATAGGATCAGTGTTTCTTTTTATGGGAAGATACAGAACTTTCTCTCTCCTGTCATCACAAAACTGCTCAGGCTCTAGTGCCTGTACGTTATGACCCTGCTGTATTTCTGAGTGGCTAGCTTGAATGCTGTTTTGGGGAACTGTCCATGCAATCAGAATTCATTAAAAAAAAAAAAAAATTAAAAAGATGAGGTAAGAGAAAAAGTTAAATTTCTTATTCCGAAACTATTCCCCTGGGAAATGAGAATTCAGAAGGTATTTGCAGTGATTCAACACTGTCTCTCTGTAAAGCTAGGTTAATGCTCATGGAAGAATGCTATTCAATATAAATTTCTTTTGACAGGAGCCAGTGGCCTTGTTTGTTGGGGTGATAGGTCACAGAGGGGATTTTTGAAGACATGTACTATGTCTGTGATACCATACAATATTTTGAACTGGCCTTAGTGGTTTTGAAAGTTCCACGTGGCTTTATTTGCACCTATACAGAAAAGAATATTGTTAAAGTACATGATAGAAACACAGGAGAAGAAGAATATACTAATTAAAACAGTGCAGTGAATCATTTCAATAAGAATTTGAGAATAATCGTTTTTTCTAATATTAAGATTTATGAATTTGACTCAGAAGAAAGAGTTATTTCCTATGTCTAGTAAGAATCCAAAATGTGGTTTCAAATCCCAGGAGAAATAACTAATTTCCTGAATCCTAAAAGTCTTCTAGGCTTGGCATTTTCAAGCCTCTTTGCAAGCTTGAGACTTCCATTTTAATCTTCACCAAGAAAAAGTCTCTTAATTCAAGAGTCGCTAGCTGTTAGTCAGCAGTTGTGATAAGCCTAATGCCCCTCTCAGAGGAAAGCCCATTCCTCATGGACCCAGACTTAACCATTTTAGTCCTGGTTATTATCCCAGCAGCCTTTAAATAATGAAAATAATGACCTATAAGGAGCTGCTAGGCATTTTTT
>VXAC01005032.1:135158-199745 GCA_013399225.1 Rhipidura dahli | reverse complement strand
AAAAAAAAAAAAAAAAAAAAAAAAAAAAGCTAGGAATTTATTTCAAGATGAACACCTAATTTTATGACCTTTTCCTGTGTTGCCCCATGAAAGCCTCACGTGGAAAGCTCTTTATTTATGAGCCAGACTGGGTTATAAAACAAGTATTGCCAGTTTCCCCTCACACTGGCATTCATTTCATGATTTTTATTTCCCTGATATAAGAACTGCCTACACCCCTGCTCACCATGGCAACTGAAGAATCTAGCAGCCGACTCGGGGTAGGAAAAACATAAGGGAAAAAAAAAAAAACTCAAAAATATCTCCTGATACTAAAATTGATTTTGTTTTCACAGCAACACACACTGAAATTGCAAGAGAAAGAGAGCTATCCACCTATATTTCAGATGGAATCACCCAGCATGGGAGGAGTACGAAGATGTGTGTGTCTGCATGTTACACTAGAGTATGTTATGGGTAGGTGGCATTTATTTCCAAAGCATGTTTTGACTGTTGAGGAAGGATGAGATACTGACAATGACATGTAAGTGGATGCTTCTGTGGAAAAGAAGACACTCATGTACTGGATGGAAAGCACAGCAATTTTGCTTTAAAAGTTTTCCTTCTGTTCCTGAGTTAGTGCAATGCACACAGCCATTGACAAATATTTATCAGCTTGTCTAAACACCCAGAAAAAGGGAGGCAAGGTCTTTCAACCACAGTCAGACTGAAAACAGACACTGATGTTTCCCAACAGCATAGTCAAATGCTGTACAAGAATACCAGCCTCAGAGATTATAGCTACTTAAAACAACAAGGAATATGAGTTTATAGGAGTAATTTCACAGAAATTACTAAAAAAAAGGCATTTCAAAAATTACTTTGACACAAATATGAAATTAGTAATAATTAAAATTATATTAAATTATGTTGTTATTTTCTAATCAGGAAAACACATATTAGAAATGAGAAAGGAAAAAGCAACACCATAGTATCTCATCTTACTAAAGAGAAAGGAGTCTACATAATAACTAGTAAATAAAAACATCAATGATATGTTTTCTTGATGTCTGTGGGAAAAATATTTCATTCATATGATTAAGGAAAACAGTCTCACACACATTAACCTAATAGCAGTAGATAGGACTATTGAAAATTTTCTTACATAAACCTAGCTTAAAAGTTTATTTTTTCCTAATGAAAGGACAATAGATAAAATAGCTTCCCTTGTTTGTAATCAGTTGTAAACGACTTTAAACTGATTTTTTTTTTAAAAAGGAACAAATATTGTTTTCCATCACATATTGAAGGTAAACTATTCCATATATTAAAAAGAGGACTTTTAATAGAAATGCTTGTATGTGGAGGCCAAAGCTCACACACTCCTTCTGTGCCTGCTGTACCCACTGGAATACCGTATTTCCCTCCAAACACAGCCTTCACACGTGCCTCTTGAGGAAGGAAAGTAGTGGTGGCCCAGCTCTAGACCAGCACACAAGACTCGCAGATAGGGGATGCAATTGAATTTAGGGGCTGAGATGTCTGCAGTGCAGGTGACAGTTTTCAGAAACTTGAAGGTTTTCTATTGCACAGAAGTCAGAACAGGAGGTTATCAGATTTGACAAGCCACATAGAAAGGTGCATGCATTCAGAAAAAAATGGATCAATTTTTGTATGTTTTTGGTAACATTCATCTCACCGTATTTAAATTTCATAAACTACCTTTCTGTTGCTATTTGGTCTTTAATTTTCTGAGTTACCCTCTCGCTTTGAATGTAGGTTGCAAGAGAATGAAGGACAGATCGACAAAATGCAGAAGGCAGACCTAATGCTACAGGAAATGGAGTCAGTGTTGAAGTCAATCAATTTCAAATATGACTGAAACAGAGAAGTGGAAAAGGATGTATTGATAAAGAAAGATAATAGTAAAAATGATGAGGTAGCATTGTAAATTGATGATATGAAATATTGGTTAATTGTTTTTTTAAATTGAATACCTAAGTTAAAACCACTTGGGGAATGACTGACCTAGAATTTATCTTCAGGCAGTTTTAGAACAATCTTCTATACCTCCATTTAAATTCTGCTGTAATAAGAAGTCCTAAGAGACAAAGGCACTTGCTAGTCCTCAGATGTACAACCAGCTTAGAATACCAAGATAAAAACATTAAACTAGCTAGAGTTTGCATTTAAAGCAGTGGGAAAAATGTAGAAATGCTTCAGAAACAGTGCAAGAAAATCAGCTGAAGAAAGGCAATATGAGTTTGCCAAGAGACAAGGGAGAACTGGAAAAAGGACTCATCAAAAAAGTGCAAGAATGAAGACAGACATGCCAAAAATTGAAAGATAAAAGTTACTTATGCAAATAATAGGAGAATAATGTGTAAATGGATCCCTCTCTGCAATTATCTTCATCTTCCTGACATTGATCAGTGTATAGCAGTAAAACTAAAGTAACCATTTGCATGTGTTCAAGAAGCAAGGATGTGGGCTTGGGGGTTGAGTCAGCATTGGTAATATTGAAATCTCTGAAATGTTCATGAAACATCTTTTCCTGATTCAGCAAGAGTTTGAAAGAGAATATTTATTCTTATATATAACTTACCTGTCTTTTCCTTTTATTTTATGTTTTCAGTTTCTTTTAATGTTAACTTAGTCATGGGAAGACAACTGCACATCTTCTCAAATTAGTTTTGTAAACACTAAAGAAGCACTTAAGCAGAAGCACCTCTCTAGTTTCCAAAGGTACTGTTGCATAATGAGCCAGTGTCACAAAAGTTTTAAGCATGCATACTTGCCAAGGAAAAACTGGACTTTTATATTATGATTTTCCATATTATTTACCTGAGAAATGTATTTCTTGTATTCAATTGCACCATATTTGTCAAAAAGAAACAATTCAATTTCTTATAACGAGACCCTTTACAGCAGTAAGAACTTTGGATAAGCTCTCCAGTTTGATGTTATAGGATGACTAATGTGAAATATGAAGATTCTATATTCTTTATTTCCATTCATCTGCAAGTACTTTCAACCTCTTCAGCTTACTATTTTAATTCAACTTTTTTATTAATTTAAATTAAATATGACATTCAAAATGAGGTGGGGGCAAGCATATAGAAATATACAGCCAAACTTCCAAAAGGACTAGAATTTTTTTGGGGAAAAGTTCATGAGAATTTGCCTCTAAAAGAAAGAAAAATATTTGCTGGAAATTTGCATTCCTGTTAGCCCTCTTTCATTATGCAAAACGACACCTCCAAATGCCTCCGGCAGGTATGTCTAATAGAAACCAAAAGAAAAAGTGATAAAGAAATTTAAATCTAATAACATACTTTGGCGGAATATTTATAAGTGATCAGCAGTGTATAAAGCTGTAGAGCATACTCATCACAGTCACTCTGGCTTGCTATATTCTCTCATGCAGAACTACCTCACCCAAGGCTAGATGGCTTTGAAATTTGAAAGCAGGTTTCTGAGCATTTGACGGTGCATCTATTATCATCAACAGCTATGCAAGTGTTCATATGAACTAAATTAAGCAAGGTGTTATCTGCAAGCTCTCTTATTTATAGATACACTTTTCTTCCAGTTTTTAAATCATTTTTTTAATGAATGATACAAAAGAAAACAACTTTAGTACAAATGAACAAAGCATGTGACTCAACCCTTGCATGGCACGAATCAGAGTAACTACACTGAGAAACAGCACCAGCTGAGAATATACTCAAAGACATCAATGTTTTCATTCAGAACAATGTAATATCTCAAAACCTTAATCCTAGACTGCTTAAATCCATCTCTTTTGTAGTGCTATTCCTTGTACCATATTGTAAATCTCATTCCATTAAAACAGATTATTTCAGGGTAGTACCTTTCTTACAGGTGAAAAGCAGAGCAGCAGTTCTAGCTTCAAAACCACCAAAACAGATAAGATTTTAGCAAACAAAAGATGAGTTTGGTCAAAATCTATGCACAGAATTCCTGCATTTTAAGAGGAATATTCTAATGTTTTAGAAAGGAAAAGGCAACTTTAAACTGCTGATTTTTTTTCTTTTTTCCTTTTTTTTTTACATTTTGGAGGTTTTTTGATGGGATTTTTTGGCCATACCTCATTCATAGCCATTGTCCATAAATCAAGGTATTTTTAAAGGTTCCAACTTTCTTCTGAAGTTTTTTTAGTTTCTTCTTATAGCCTGAATTTCTTAGCACTCAGTAGTGGATTTGCAGAAGGCATTATGTTTTAGTGTGGATTTGCTATTGTAAAACATTTAATTTCAATTTTACTGCTGCAAGTCCATACTGTGCTATGTCAAGTTATTGTTTGCCAAGAAGCCAAGGACGTAACAAACCTATTTCAGCTGGAATAGTCCAGCAAGAGTGCACATCAGACTTCTGACAGTACACCAGAAATAACAGAAAAGTGCACCCTCAGCAATAATCAACCATTGCTGAGAGCAGGATTATGTCTCACCTTTGGAACTGTTCAACAAATATAGGTAAATATCCTGTAAAAACTTTGGCCTGGAGTACTTCAAGAAACTAGAGATGATACTGACATATGGGTAGCATCTGATGAAGTTATTTCCAGAAAATCTGAAAGGGTATTTTGGAATCGTGACTGTTCGAAAATATGCTTGATACCTTAGAGATCTCTCAGAAAAACAAAAGAGATTTAGTGGAAATATGAATTATACAAGCATTTCACCATTGCTTTCTAAACATGAGTAATTTTCATTTTTTTTCTTTTTCTTTCACCTAAACTGTTTTCTAATCACCCTGAAACTTGCAGTTCTAGCAGAATGATTTTCTTTGTTATCCTCCTATTAGTTATAATAAGCAAAGGGGAAGTGGATAACTGTATTTAGAGGAAAACACTAACAAGTGAAATATTTGAGAAGAATTTTGGAGCCGGGGGACCCCTGCATGATTGCTTGTTCTGGGTGAAATAAAAAATTAGAGATTGTTAGAATTCTCTCTGGTGAAAGAGGAAACTCACACGGAACGGTCACACCCTCTCACAGACCTTGGAGCAGCCACGTGCCTAGCTCTTGCTGCCCAGCCCACCCCAGTGTCTTCCTCCTCTCTGTCCATATCCCAGGAGTCCATTTCAGCCCATCCCAGGCCATCATCCCCTGGCAGCCCCACTGATGGTCTTGGAATGCCTGTCTCCTGCTCTGTCCCTGCTAACCCTGACTTGCTCACTGGACTTCTCAGGCTGACCTTGGGCTTGACTGACATTTTCAACTTCTCTGTCCAAGGAACACCTCATTATCCCAACCCTGGAACTGCATGGGGTAGCAAAGCAAGCCCCCCAGTGGATCCTCCCTGACAATACCCAGGAAAAGTACACTGAGAGACACCATGAAATGTCAAGTAACTAGCTAGGAAACTGGGAGAACGGCATAAGACAGAAGCATGAAAGGAGAAAGAAAGAAATCCATTTTCATCTTTGTTTCCCTAGTTTTACTGTACCAGTGCTGTTACTGATTCAAGCTTGAATGGCTTCAGAGGCATTTAATCCAGAATGACATGTTTGTGGTTTGTAATTGCTCTTCATAGAAGAGAGCTAAATCAGATAACTATTTTATAAGCTAAAAATACTCCTTAAGTAAGATCACAGGCCTATAAAACAAAGATGAGAACTAAACCTGTAGAAAAGGAGAGAAGTCTACAGCTGCAGACTGAGGTTTGGAGTATCTGTTTTAGTTTTTCTGGCCAATGAAAAACCAAAAGAGTTTGAGTGCTGAAAAATATTTATACACAATTGCTTCTATGTACAGCAAAATATGAGGAGCCTGGGGAGAATGAGACATAACTCTGCCTCTGTATTAAGCAAAGCTATATCAATGCAATATTTTGTTTAAATAGTTCACAGTTATTTTTTTCTTAAACCCAAAATATCATTACCTTTTCTCTTCAGACAAAGCTGTCTTTCCAGACCATGAGAAATATGAACACAGACTGGGCCAGGAGCAAGCAGCTGTCTTCTGTGAGACTGTGGTATCACAGAGCCTTAAACCTAGTCAAGCACTTTGTATAGCCATCATTGAGCTTACCATCTTCTCCAGCTCCTCTTGAGCTGAAGCCACAGCCATTTCAGTGTGAATGGAGGCAGCCATATGCATAATTAGCAGCCATTAGCATAATTTGGTTGTCTGTGAAACAAAAGGGCATTAATTCATCCTCTTTTACTACAGGAGATTTACCACAGGATTTTCTCATTCGTTGATGGACAGGATTGCATGCAGAGACAGATCTTCAATCAGATCCAGCTGTCAGCTGTTAACCTTGTATAAAGTTTTGGGCATCAAATATCATGCTGAAAATAGCAGTTTTCCTCACCTGTGTTTGGAAGTACCGTGATCCAGGTATTTAGCTATCACAATCTCCTTCTGAATTGTCAAACTAAAGTAAATTAATCAAAACCTCAATTATTCTCTAGGGGTTTTTTTTGGAGCAAAAGTTGGGGATTTTTAAAGTTTGAGATTTTCTCAATAGTGATTGATTTTCTCTCCTAAAAAGACAAAGTAAGTAAAAGAAATGATCAATAAAACCTTTTTTTTGTTGGAGTTGACCCAGTTGATACCACTGTTTGAAGCTCAAACTTGGACAGCAATGCTTCATAATTTCAGCAGAGTTTCAGTGCAATAGGTACTGAATTTTAACAGCCTTACATGTTAAGGTCTGGGGCCCATTTGGCTTTTTTTTTTTAACTCATCTGCAAATAATTTAATAAATCCTTTATGTTGTGAAAGATGGAAGTGAAAAATTTTTATGCCTAGCATTTTAAAAGAACTTTTAGAAAATTGAACAATTTCCAGTGAGTGTGTTTCTAAACTTCAAAAAGGAGAATCAAAGGGCAAATCTTCCAGTGTTATAGACACTTCTGTGATTCACCTTCCGTGAAGACAGAGATCTTCAGGGGGTAATTAACTAACAAAAAGAAATGTCAGTATATATTGGGTATTACAAGGAAAAGTGCTTTCTCTTCTGCTGAAAAACAGCAACAGAGTCAACAATATCAGTTCTCTACCATGCAGTTCTGGGCTTTAAAATATATTACAGTCTCTTGGTAGTTTTTCATTATTTGGAAAGCCTACATTTATATTTCCATAGATGCAGGTAAGATATTCTCTCTATAAATAGCAGCAGATATTCATAGACAAGATAATGGTGAATACACACATACACCCACGTAAACTCTCTATTGCTTTTAAAATTTTTAAGATAAGATACAGAGCAGGTTAAGTGCCACCACGAAGTTGCCACACATACAGCACAGCCTGAGGTACCTTTTTTCTTTGGGTTTTGTTCATTCTCTCTATAGACCTTACATTTTCTGCAAGTGCCATATGGACAAAACAGTTCCTGGTAGAATTTTGGACAACAATTAACATAAGCACGGCAGGAGATTCCAACTGTTGACCCCTAAAAGGTGGTTAATCAACAACATATGGGTTTATTTATCCCAGCAAGGCCTTTTAATTAACAGTTCTGGAAAGTGTACTTTTTTATGAACACTTTGTTGTAATATATTGAGAAAATTCTAAATAGTGCAAATGAAACTCCAGCTTTAAAGGAAATGACATTGTTTATATGAAAAAAAAAATCTGTCAAGAAGTCAGCATGTGAGAAACCTTAATTCTAACCTCAAACAATGCTAGATTAACAATTTTTGTGCCTGGAATCAGATCTGAATTTATAAGAAAAGCTCTAAAGTGCAGAAATTCTGCATTTAGTATTTAAATTCATCTTTAAAAGAATGCAGATTGTAAATTTTATGTTTAGACTAAAAAACATCAGTAGGACAGGAGCCTGGTGTGAGCCTACCCTCTGAATAGACTGTAACATTTACTTTCAAACTGATAAAGGAAGATACTTGATGATAGGGTAAGTTGAAAGGAAGAGAGGATAAAAAAATTAAAAAGTAATGCCAAACTAAAGAGGAGAAGCAAACATTAACAAATGGGCACACAGCACAGAATAAGCAAACACAGAAAAAGTAACAAACATTAATAATACCTCTTTATTATTATAGTGCAAATTATTTAAGGTAAGCCTGAGGTAAACCAAAAGCCTTAAGGTATACCAAAGATATTTACCTAAATTATTTAAGGAAAACAGTAAATTTTCCCTTGGTGTAATTTAAGACAACCACTTAGAAAAACCTGATTTACTTGTGTCTTGAAAACATTATCAGGTTCCTTATACTACAGAAACTGAGACAACAAACCAGAGAGCCTTTTCTTTATCTTTGATCAACTAAAAAAAGAAAAATGTCTTTGATGGTATTTCATCTGCTTATAAAACCTCCTGGTGAACTTCCTGTAAATTATGTCCCAATGATGAATGCATTGGGATGTCTTAAGGCATTTAAAGGCTTCTAATTAACAAGCCATGCAAACTGAAACAACCACCAAGCACCTTGGAGTATATTCATTCTTCACCTCTGAGCACTGCATTCTACCCTTTCTTAAGAGCAACTGCAACACCAGGAGGACTATTTCATACACACTTATTCATCAGCAAAACTTGATCTGTCCTAGCAGGCAGAAGCATTTTACTCTTTTACAGCATTCTGTGGTAAATTATAGGCATTTTTCCTCTTAGAAAGTTGTTTTTTTCCATACTAAAAGTATTGGAGTTTCCTTAGCTGAGATCTCTGCCTACAGCAAAATGGAAGAATGCAGATTTTAAGTATTGTGAACATCAGGGCAATTCCAGGGTAATTGTAGCTATAGCTACAACCTTCTAAAAATGTTTGCCAAAGAATCTGTTAGTCAGCTGAGATTCCACTAAGTGAGGTGTTATATTTGTCTTCAAAATAAAACAGAAAAGGTTTTTGCTTTATCATTGGCTTACTTTGCCACATTAGAAATAAGAGAAAATTACCTAAATTGGTAATCATTATCTATCCTATATTATGTGCTAACAAGGAATGAGAAACCAACCACAACATGAGGATTCAGATAGAAGATGGCATTCTCCTAAGGAACCTTTGTAGGGGACTGTTGTCACTTTCTCTGTGGAATGCTTTACAAAACCTTCTCAGAGAAGCAAGTTTTTAGTCTGCTAACACTTGCAACTCTGTAAAACTGGCAGGAGATCACAAAGCTTAGGGTAAATATTAAAAACAGGGACAGAAATATCCTGGATAGGCAGATATATATATATGTATATATATACAGAGAGAGAGAGAGATTATCCTCTATAGTACACATCACCATTCCATGTATTTGAAATTAATGGGAAGCTTCAGTAAAGACCTTCTATATTACGAAGGATTTTCAGGATTAGCCACTACTAAATAAGCATAAAGACTTTACCTTTAATTAGAAAGTGTTGTTTTCTAAGATGGATGTGGGACTCCAAGTGTCTGATTGTTCCAGTTTTAAAAAAGACCATTGTGCAGTGCCTATAAAGAATATGATTAAGCACTGAATACAGCTTACAACCTCTGAGTAAATGTGGATGTCTTCAACTATGCAGATAGTGCAACGAAAGTAGTCCTGAATCTATTTGAAGGAGGAATAGAAATAAAATAGAAAGAAAATTTAAGTGCTGCATAAATTACATGAGCTATCAACCTCCTGCACATTGAAGACTGATTCTTATAAAAAAGATTAAAAAACCATAGATTATTCCAGCATGTTACCCTAAGTGAACAACTAATTTCATAAAACTGAAGACAGTATCTTACATAAAAATACAGAAAAAGTGAAATCCTTTGTGACAATTAAGCTAAGTGATTCATGCAGAGCTGTTGATTTCATTTTCAAAAGAAGATCAATGATTAGGCAAATCTTCTGTCCTGGATTTTCTCTGTCATTGTTAGTGAAAATTTTATTGTTAAAAGATCTTTTTGTTCCAATAGAAGATATTTCTGGTTTTATTTTTTAAAGGACTAGTGAGTAAAAAAAGCACACTTGTTATGTAAAAGTATGGTCCGTAAGGTATATTATAAAAATGCCACCATTGTCAGGTTTTGTTCTGTTTGTTTGTTTCTTTATTAACCTGTGTGTGTTTAAGATTACATCTAAAGTATACTTAGGGACTACTCTCTCAGTAAAAAGCCACGTGAGTCAGCTTTTCGTCTAAGCAAACTACCTGTTTTGTACCTGCTTAGTCCTGCTGTGTGAACTAGACACCAGTTCAGTTTAAATCCCACATTTTCTTTTCAATAATTTTTATGAAAAGAAGGAATAGCTAAGAGTTATTTTAGGCCTGGACACTGCTTCTGATTTGCTTAAAGTGGTTTTTGATTATAAGTGAACCCCGTCAGACACATTAGGAAAGCTGATGTAAACAATTTAGAATATTAGTCCAGTTCTAATGCACCAAAACTAAAAATCAACTATGAGTTGCTTTCAGTCCAGTTATCTCAAGGAGTTTTCTCACCAGGCTAAAAATGAAGACCTGGGAAACACAAACTAAGCATTCCTACAAGCACAATAGAGCATTAAAGGGCTCGGTTCAGTTTGCAGCACTGTCCTCAAAGCTTCAAGGAGTATGACCAATGTATTACCAGTTACCTTTTGTGATGATGCAGCAAGATCCATGTACATGCTCTGTAGTACAATGCTATATTTTTCAGAAAAGTCTTTTTTTTTTTTCCAATACAGTGCTCCTATGGCTCTCTGGTTTTTAAATCTTTGTTGATGTGAAGGGAGAGATAGCATTTCCTTTAAAATTTTGTAGTTTGAGAGTTAGCCAAGTGAAAATTAGTGAGCTTCCACTGTAACTAATTGAAGTTAGATATTGTTTTCATTAAACTCTCATCAACGTCACATTTTATTTATTTTCAAGTGTAGGTTTCAAGTGTTGCAGATGTGTTAGTTAGGTCTCAGGGAGGGAATATCAACTGTCACACCTGGTTCATTTGCTATGTTATGCCTTTTGGGCACTGAGCTGCAGAACATCCTTTCCTCTTCTAATGCTCAGGAGGGGGGTTTTGGGTGCTTTGTAATTCATCTCACTTTCTAGTGGTTAAAAATCAATCTATGGCTAAGTGCTCACATAATTTGGATCAAAGTAGGCAAGTCTGCATGACTGTTAGTACCTCTTGTTCACGATGAAAATCTTTGTATTAATGCAGTACATTGTTGTATTTGTACTCATGGTTCATTATATTTGATTTTCTATATCTTTATGTTTTTGCAATCTGACCAAACTAGTTAATGCTTAACAGTGAGCATCCTAATATTTTTAAGGAAGTGTTTCAGTATAAAAAGTATAAAAAAGGGAGATGACTTTCATCTTTCCAAAGACAAAATTCTTTTTATTTGAGGAAACATTGATCTGGAGAGGAAATGTTCTCTTTCATTCCAATATAACAATGATGAATATGTATTGATATAGTGCTAGGAAGATTTTTCTTGTTTTCTATATTTAAAAATTCATTGTCCTTGTCAAGAGAAAGTACTTGCAAAGGGTTCATTTTATTTTTGGGTTATTCATCTTTTCCTAAACACAAGAAAAAGTGTAGTGTTTCAGTATGGAGTGGACATATCCACAAGAATGTAAAGAGCATTTCTTAAAACTGTTGAGGGTAAACTGGGAAGTGGATAAAGGAAAAGGAGATAAAAATCCTCATCTCCCTATAGTAAGGAATGAAAATCTGTACAGAGAAAAGAAAGAAACAAGCAGACACTGATGGCTAAATTACTTGTCTTAGGTAAAGACAAATTAATAATTATCTTTAATAACTTGAATTTTAATAAAGCTAAGCTTTAATAACTTGAATTTTAATAAAGCTAATAAATATGTTCAGTAATGTTGAGGATAAACTTACTTCCATGTTTAAAATGTGAATAATCATTTTATGTCACTTTAAGGTAATTGTTTTACTATATCTGTCTAATATTTTGATAGAGAAACCTTGTAGAAATTTTAGTTCTTGGGAGTAAATCCTGAAAAACATGTATGTAATATACAGCCTTGAGCTACTGAGTTTTGATGTGGATTCACTGAAATCTGTAGGAAATACTAGTCAAAACTTCATTAGAATCATTATGCTTTTAATCATGTTAAAAGTTTGTTTCTTGCTAATGTGAAGTATCCCTGACTCATAACCTGGCTGCACTACTTAAAACTCTTCTTAGCAAAACCACAAAAATGTTTCACAACTCTGATTTCCTTGGTCAGTCATAAAGATACCACCAGTATCTGATGCATGATGTGAACCATTTCCTGAACTAAGGGAGGACCATTCAAAATCAGTTTAATTCTTTGCCTTGTCATTCCTATTGGAAGCTTTCTCCACAAGTTTTCTCCATTATTTGATTTGGAAACTTGACAATTCAGGCCTGAATCTGTTCCTTAACAATTCATAGTCACTTTTCTCTTATCACTGTCATCCTTTAAAAAATGCTTTCCCCTTCTGATGCTTGGTTCTTGGATTTAATCACAGACATTAACATTTGTTTTGCTTGATCAAAGAAGCTGTGTACTTTACATTCATAGAATATAGGCTCTCATTTTCCTGGTCAACTGAGTAATATTTTCCAAGGCTATTCCAGATAAAATTTGGTGGGTTGGAAGAACTCCTCTGTTTCCACTTGAATATTAAAATGGCACTACATCTTCCTCTTCCTAAAGAAATAATGCAGCTGGTAAATCTTAATATTGTCTCAGCAATTTTCACAGCCACATTACACTGATGCCTGACTGTCTTTCATGCCTCAATACTACTCTTTGATTCCCCCACCCCCCCATTATTCAGCCCAAATTCTTGCTTACAGCAGTACTCAATAACATGATCCCTAAATGAATAATAGTGTTGTTGATAGCAGTATAATATATATAATAATTATACTGTGGTTGATAACAGGTTAATTTCTGTGGTCAGAAATTAACATGTTAGACCGCATTTGTCTCTGTGTAAACTTATATTAAATATTATAATTACTAAATCCTTTTCAAAACAATGTTAATCATAATCCTTATTCTAGCTTTTTGCACACCCTACATTTCTTACACTATTCCATTATCTTCTTTAGTTTAACCAGCAATGTAAGTCCTTTATCAAAAAACTGACATACCTTATCAAAGAAAATATCAGATAAGAACAGCAAGATGGATTTGGCAAATATGTATTATATACTTTTTCCAGTTTCTTACTTACTACCGTGGGTGATTAGTTTTACTTTTTAAAGGAAAAACTTCTTTGAAATATTTACATCATGGGAGCAAGACTATTACTGTTTGTTTTGTATGTGTTCTGTGCCTTTATAAACATATCTATCACATTTACTTTTTCTCAGCTGTATAGTACTATTTAATAAAAAAATAGTTATTAAAAATCTTTGGTATTGGACCATCTGTCAACAATAAAAATAAATTGATAGTTTTTGTTAAGAAACACCCACAGTTACAAGGACTCTGAAGCACTACTCCTTTTTCTGTGTTTTGGAGAAAAAGTTGTGCAAAATTTTTTCTATTTAATAAAAAAATTAACTGTCTCGGGGTCTTTGAGTAATCACTGCATTCTCTTTTAACTTCAAAATTTTCATACAAGCTCCCAGTGCCACAAGCATGCAGCAGCATCCTCACTGTGAGTGCCAGGTCAAAGCAGAGAATGAACCTGCAGCCTGGCTGCAGCCTCATCAGCCCACACAGCCCACCCAGCCCTGTGACACAGGCAATGCACCAGCTGGGACGTGTGAGCACGGGCTGTGGAGGCAGCAGGGGCACAGTTATTAGCAAGCCTTTAACCTGCAATGGAACCATATCAAATAATTGAGTGGTGTGCTTCATTTTTAGGTGTAAAAATATTGCACCATCTCTTCCTTTAAGCAGGAAGGCCATGGACTGACCTGCTGCTGATTTCAGTAGGGATAGGCTGTGCTGTGTTACCAGACTTTCAGAGCAGCTTGGATACAGACTGTCTGATTAACTCTCAGAGGTATGCTCGAAGTAGAATAAAGGTTCCACAACAAAACACCAGAGTATACAAATCTGCTTTGAATATTGCCTGCTATAGAATAGCATTTTTAGGTAAGAAGTTCTTCAAACTCGGCACACAGTTAAGTATTTTGCTGAATACAGGTGTGTTAGCAGAAACCCAGAACCTCTTTTGAGATGAACAAAATCATCGTTATGAAGTTTGATAGTGTGATTATGCAAAAATATATTTTTTATGTAAGCTATTTGCCCAAACCCAATATAAATCATTTTACCTTTTTACAGGAATATCACTCAATAAATGTAACTATCAATACTGGGGCTGAAGCAATATTTTTAATGAGTTTAATCTATATTTTATCTTTAAATGTATTACTTAGGCTGAAAGCCATCTGGGCTTATTAAAGCATAATCCAAAGCCCAAAATATAACTGGGAAGGCAAAAAATAAGTTAGCCAACTATAATGTGACCAACACAATAACAATGCAGCCAGCTGCAAGCTGAATGTAGTAGAAACTTCTCAGCAATTAAAAATCACTGTGCATGCACAGATTCTCATCAACTATTTATAACTGCTTCCCTTATTTATATTGAAGATAGGAAAAAATGTAATCATGTCCAGCAGCATTTTGTTTTAAATAAAAGAGCTGGTTTAATAGGTAAAATTACAAGAACCCAACCTAGAAAATAAAGAAATTAGTTTTTAAAACAATATTCCTCTCATAAGAGAAAAATTTTCAGGGCTGCTTCGAGTAAGTAATGACATTATAGGAAGGTAAGCCCAGAAAGTACTATATGACACCCAAAGCACCCAAAGCAAAGTCAATTGTGCCTGTGTTTTTTTTAAATATCTGGTAAACAACTTTATGCAAGGGTTTGCTAGCAAACTAACATGAACAAATCCCATGGGAGGACTTGGCAAGCATGGAGCCTGCAACAAAGCTCTGAGGGTCAAGTCTTAGTGGGTAGGAAGAAATATGAATCACCCAGCAAGCCAAAGATCAGATTCATCTCTTCTGAGAAAGTGAGTAGTATAGAAAAATCAGGTGAGATTTTTATTTGAACACTTGTCACCAAACTGCTTCAGCACCTCCCCCTCATTAACCAATGTATTCCAAAGTTTCAGGCATGTTAAGAACTATTTTTATTTGGTCTCTTGTATTTTTTATATTGAACAGTCCTTCCTATCAAAGTCCCCTCAATCAGAAACATTTCAGAAATCATAATCCTTTTGACCTCTCTCATAGTTCTATCTGAAGCTGAATGGAAGGAATTACTCCAACCTTTTCCATCTAACTTTGTAACAAGTATATGTTTACAAACCAAAAGTTATCTTTTCTTTCAATAGGCTTTGTTGAAATTGCTTCAGTTATTTAAAAAAAAAAAAAAAAATCAGTCATTCAATAGAAGCTGCTTGTCCATACTTCTCAATTCAACCAAATTTAATTGAAAGTTACCTGAAAAAAAGTCATTACATTTTTACACTACAAGAGTCTCTATTTTTTCAAAGCTACTGCTAATTTTAAAAGTGTTAATTTATATTTTAAAAGTTCAAAACAGTATAAGAAATTCAAATTTAAAAAACACTGCATTTGTTAATTTTCAAGTTGATTGAGTTTGGGCCTAAAGAAATTAACTTTAAGTAATATTTTCAGTAAAATCCTTAGCATAAAAGAGCAGCATTTGAATGCTGTATTTCTTTCTCTGAAACATAATCTTATTTTTTATAGGTTGAAAAGGAAGATTATTACTATGGTCAAAAATTTCACCTGGTGATATAACTTCATCCAGCTGTACTACATCCTCTTGTGGAGTACAGATATAAATGTGTGATTATGTGCACATATGTATATGTGTATGTACATAAAGCCTCCAAAAAGATTACACAAAACGGGAACCTAGAGCTCCATTGTATTAACTTGAGGCATATTAAAGCATCTTGAAACAGCACAGCAGTGACTGTCAGCTAGCCAGACTGCCTAACGTGGAAAATTTCCCTTGTTAGGTATCTTATTAAAGTTCTCAGCAGGGTTTCTGATTCGTCTCAACATCAAATGAATAGCACCAGCCTTTATTCAAGAAAGAGATAGCTATAGTCTAACAAGACTATGCCAAATTCCAGAAATGTGCTTTCACAGTTGCCAAAGACTTTTTTTTTCCCACTGTGCATCTTTCCAAGGAGTCTATCAGGATGGACCCTATTCATAGGAAATATTATCCTGAGTTGCTGCACTACTACACCAGCTGACTTTCACAAGGGTACTTAATAAGAGAGAATGTTTTCCTTGGTTTTGGAGTATCTGTGCAATATTGAGTTATTTGAAAGTAGCTGCTACAGGAAGTAAAACAATGAAAGATCATAGCAGCCTCCCCTGTTCCCCTGCTTTTTTTAAAGATCCTCTTGAAGGATCTTGAAGGAGCAGGAAATGCTGCTCCTGTATCAGTATTAGTGTAATCCTAGGCATCAGTTACCAACTTTTATTAAAAACTCTCTCAGCAAGAGAGGGAGTCTTTGCATAGCGTGGGATCAGATAATAAAGACAGGAAATAAATAGCTGATATCCATAGTAAATCTGCAAGTGCATTTCCCTCTGCCCTGCGTTCACCAAGGAAGCAATCTCTTGATAGATACTGCAAATGAAGTAGAGTTCAAGAGCTTCAGTCACTAAAAAAAGTGGAACCTGTATTTAACTCCCTGCTTTTCCAAACGGCTGAGGAGAGAGCAAATGAGTGAGAATCTGAGCTATATAAGACAAGAGTTGCTGTGAAAACTACTTTTCAAGGCCCTGTGCTCAAAGACAAAATTTAGATATCTGTAATCTCCACACAACATACAGAGCTGGTTAAGTCCCTCAGAAAGGCATTTAAGTTGCTTCAGGGAGAGGGGAGAGGTGCCAATCCAAGATCAAATGCTGCAGACAGTGTCTATAATCCCACTCACATTTGAGGTTTGAGAAGCTCATTAGGGCTGCAACAAATGTCTCTATGTCTGATCAGCATCTGGAGACAGGAACACTGATAGCAGATGCCTACAAACTGGTTTTGCAAAGAGCTGAGTAAGGCTTGCTTCCCTTCACTGTTGGTGACTTAACTCTTCCTAACTCTTCACACGAGACCTTCATGGACAAACCTTTCAGGGAGATTTGAGCACCTCTCCTGTCTTGGGATCTGTTTTTCTACTGAGCATCTGATTAACACAAAATAGCCCTGGCTGTAGACATTGTTTCTCTCCCTCCTATAAAATTACTGTTAAGGTACCTGTTACCTCTGTCTTCCTAGTGCCAGAAATCTTTCATTAAGGAATGCATTAAGGAAGGCATCAAGGCCCAGCTTCAGAGTGAAAGATCAAAGACACACCACTTTACAGAAGCTCCATACAGACAGGCACCTAGACTAGCAGATACCTAGAGAGAGACACTTATTTGAAATAAAGATTGACTATTCTATTCCTTTAGGATCTGCTGGTGCTCTACTAGTGAGTAAAAAATATGTGCAAAGGGTTAAAAATAAAATTAAAAATAATCTTAAAAAGAAAATAATCACAACCATATTTTCTGGGAGGTCCAGTATAACCCAACTGCATATGAAAATTGAAGTGCTATGGGAAGTAAACTGCTGTTTTGCCTAGAATATAGAAACTGCAGGAGCTGGTTATTTAACAGCTCAGGACATATATAAGCAGACTTAAAGAATAACAACAGCCTCACTCAAATGCTCCAGGCTCCCAGTACCTTCAAGCAAAGGAGAGCTAGAGAAAGCCCTATAAAGAGATCTAGTAAACTGCCTCAGAAATGCTTCCCATTTCTTCCTGAAAAATCACTTTCAGTCCTCGCCATCACATCTCAGAATTTGCCTCTCTGTACTTCCCAATGGACTACTACTCTGGAGTTTCTTGAACATCCTTAAAGGTATCATTTTATGATATTTTCACCACATGGAAGATTATGTCATTGGTGGAACATAAACACACAAACACATCACACAAACCTTGAGGGGGATCCATTCCTCATTTATAGTGAATTGTTTTCCTGATTAGCTAAAAATACGTCTGATACAGAAACAAAGAAAAATTAATACTAAAATATGTTGCATGCCTTCCATTTATTTGATAAAGCTCAGGACTGAACAGTGTTTTTCAAGAAGGTTAATTGGGAAATTAAACTGTAATAACTCACATCATGATAACAGTGGAGAAATTATCCCTTCTAAAGGATTTGAAAAGATTACTGAACTTGCAGTCATGGAGTACTCAAAAAACACAGTAAAAATTTCCAGTTTTGCTCCCTCATAGACTGTTTTGTTCATAGAAACTTTTGTCATCTTGACACACCTTCACGTTCAACCTTGACCCTTAAATCAGCATAAAAAGCATAGCATGTAGTAACTGAACATTGACAGTACTTTGTGAAATAAATTATTATCTTCACAGTCAGTTAGCCCATGTTATCCTATCATCTTTATCACACCTTAAAAGTTTGTGTGGCCTGAAATTTAATTTACCTGGTGTTTTCACAAGGGGCTCTTTCTGTAGGGTAACATAAGCCAGGGAGGTCATTAGGACCTTCAAACACTTGAATGCTTTACTTGAAAGGACAGGGGAGACAGATTGCTGAGACAATACATTTCTTTTCTTTTAAGTTAAATTTCTTTCATTACAGAACAGTTTAGGTTACAGTAAGAGGGAACCAGAGAATAGTTGCAAAGTCTTAGGAAGAACTATTTTTAAAGTAATGGTGGGAGCCAGTGTCTGGACTGTAGTGTCCCCACCCCCAAATCATCTGTTCTGTCCCAAGCTTCTAATATAACCTACTTGGTGAGGAATTTTCCTGCTAAGATTTAACTTTCAAAAGGACTTTAAAAGTGTATGTGATAAATGCTGACATAGTTTTCCAGTTTTAAGAAATTTAAAGTAGGCTTTCCCCAGCAAAAATGAGTACATCACCCCACTTGCCATTACCAGCCTGGGATGCTCTGTTCAGCAGATGATAGACTGGATAAAAAGGAAGCTAGTTGAATGATGAGATTTAGGGTGTGGAGGTGGGGAATATACCAGAGTAACATCCTGCAAAATCATATGGAAAACTGTAGTATAGTGATGATGCAGCCAGAAGGCTTTCAAGAAAATGGATCATACTTTCAAAGAAGAACATAAGCTATTGCATGAAAACAAAAGCATATCAGATAATCAGGATCTCTCACCTGGCTTAGCATCTTGAGAAAGAAAGGAGGAAACATACTGAAACTAAAACCAACACATTTCAGGAAAAAAAAGTTTAAATTTAACACAACTAGCTTGGGTTTAGTGAATTCACAGCAAATTTTTTATCATTTATATAGACAGATAATTTGCAATTAAACATAGATAGATTTTTCAGAATAAATTGACCTCTGGACTTCTGCTCCTACTATTATTTACTAAAGGCATGTTGTACCAATCACAACAGACAGTGAGAAATCAGATTACTGAGCTGATCTTGGAGACAATCGATGCTTTCAGTGATACTGATGTTTGCAAACTGGCTGCCTCCTGGCTCATTCAAAACCAAATATGAAAGTTATGCTAAGAGGAAACAATTTTCCATTGTTGTTTAAGGAAGGCAGTATTGAATAGTCTGAGCACAAAGAGCTGTTCAAATACAGTCCATGCTACAGAGAAGACATCCAGCATCTCATCTTCATTTTTTTTTCTGCTCAATATTCCCTCAGCTGTGGACGGATATTTTCAGACATCAAATAGTCAGAAGCAGCACTGCAAAATGAATGACATTAGTTCCACTAAAGGGAGCAATAAAACTCTCACTGCACTTCTACTGACGATGAATATGGACAATGCAGATGGCTTTTGGATTTCTGTATATATTCATAGTTGTTTCTCCTATCTTGCTCCATTCTGAGAGCCTAGTTATTGTATTCCTTAAACCAGATCCTGCAAAAGCAAAACTCCCACTGCTGCCAATTTTAAAAATACAAAGAAAAGCTTTTGCATAAAGAGCACAGATGCAGGTTCTTTGTAAGACAAAGGTTACTGAGCACCACAAGAATATAACACTCAAACACAAAACCAAGGTTACATATTTCTGTCAGGAGGTCGTGATTTCTGGCACCTTGATTAGACAATAAGTGCACTGTTCATTATCTGTTGCTAGAAGGAGGGTTTTTCTTGTTCAGAACTGGTTAGCTATGTCAATTTTGGTTAAATAAAAAATATAAAATGTGCATTACAGTGTATGTTTAGAAGACATAGAAAATATTATTTCCTTTTGGAGAAAAATAATTGCTGGAAAAGAAATTGTTGAATGAGAAAAAAAAATTATTAATAAATTCATCTGTGCAACTTTTCAAAGTGTTATTGTCTGTTGAGAAATCCAGAAAATTTCAAGCTGAGGAAAATAAACATCATTTTTCTGAATCTGCAGTTTCTGTCAATGAAGCCAGCATACAGATGAATATTACCTTCTCTGGCTGTCTTTAATGTATAACATATGCATGCTGCTGCTGGGCTCGCTGAAGGAGCTGAGCCGAGGGTATGGGGGAAGGAAAGAAAGAAGTAGAGGTGAGCAATTCTGTTGAGCATTTGCTGTTTGTACTCTAGCTGCAAAAACTGAACATGTTTACAGGAGGGAAGAAAATTCAGCATTACTGAAAACAAATGGCCTCACTTAAAGAAAACTGGAGGTGGTGAGGGAAGGGAATTTCTTTACTGAAAACACATGCATTCTCAGTGCAGAAAAAAAAAAACCAGCCCACAACAATAAACAAGCTAAATTAACTCAGTATCTTGAGACTGCTTAATATCTATCTGTGAATCTGTTTCCCAATGATTGGAAGAGAAAGGACAGTAGGAGGGGTTGCCTCGAATTTCTCCCAAATGAAGGATTGTGGGGGTGGACTAAGAGGGGGATGAAGACTGTGTAACATCAGGAGACACATTTGTTCAGTCTTCACTGGCATTTCCATGCTGAAGAATTTGTTTCTGCAAAAAAGGTTAAAAACTGTTCTGTGACTTGGATTAAATTAAATTCTTTGGCATGAAAATACAGACTTTTACTTCTCTCTGCTTGGTGCCCCAAACAGAGCAATCTTATTTCGTGTCTGTTCACCGTTTTAGTTTGCCAGCATTGTTGGATTTTCTCTTGCTCGCACTGAAATATTCTGTCATTAAATCTGATTTATTTCCCTTGTTACACATCCTAATTCACATCTTTGTCCCTCAGCATTCCTTGACATCTTTACCACCATAAATGTGGGAATTTAAATTTGGATTAAAATTTGTTCCGATCCTGCTCAGGTTTTGTTTAGTTCGGATTTTTATCTGCTGGTGAGAATAAAAAAGTGCAAGTATAAAAAGCTAGAACTTTCCTAAGTTTCAACAGCTGTTGCCAGGTGAGGCTTTTTCTTGTTTCAGGTATTAGTTTTACATTTCCTATTACAGAAACTGTATTCTATTAACTGAAACACATAATTAACAGTACATATTTTTTACATATTTTTTCCACCCGAGATCACTAGTTAAAAGTATATCTAAAACTAATCTAAGGACCAAAAAGTCTGCAGCAATAACTATGAATTGCAGTTTTGCTATAGTTATGCTCAATGACTACATGACATTTAAATGACATTTATCTAAACAGTTTTTGAAGACTTTTGAAGAGTAGAGACACTGCATTACCCCTAAGGACAGCAGTTCCATGTATTTATTGCAAAAAATGTTCTGGATCATTTTTTGTTTCTTATCTCCTCCTAGTCTACAACAGTTTCTTGCTGCAATTTATGGTCTTTATTTCCTGTACTCTCTCACACAGATGAGAAAATCAGATTTCCTTGCTAACAAGTGTTCCTACTCCTGAAAACTGTCCCTTTTCTCTTACAAGCTACCCTAATTCTCCTACTGGTGAGACTCACTAGAATTATGCATTTTTCCCTATGCAATTTATATAATATTATTCTGTATATCATTAACCTAAACCTGTTTGTGAAAAACAACCAGATTTTTATGAAATGCACAGCGAGAACATAGACTGCATCTTCTAACACTTTGTTTCACTTTTTCCTTGTTTGGATGTCTTTGACACACAGTTTTCTAGTGCTTTGCCAAGTTTTTCTCAAGATTTTTTCTTTTTTCTTTTTTTCTTTTTTCTTTTTTCTTTTTTCTTTTTTCTTTTTTCTTTTTTCTTTTTTCTTTTTTCTTTTTTCTTTTTTCTTTTTTCTTTTTTCTTTTTTCTTTTTTCTTTTTTTCTTTTTTCTTTTTTCTTTTTTCCCCCTCACATTTATCACTGTCCTGGTGCCACCTTTACCTCGTTCAGGATAGTTACATGAGAGAGAAACCAAAACTGATTCACTAGTGAGCTCTGTAATGTGGCAACTGTGTATACCTTTCCACTTAAGTTCACCTATAATAATTTAATGGTGCATTTTTTAAGGCCTTCCTACTTGCCTATGTTTATTTTATGCTGTTTGCAAGTTTTATTTATTACCAGCATTTTACTTTTATGGCTCTGTGCAGTCATCATGACAATGAATTACTCTTGAGAGCTATTCTAAAGCTTTCCAACTTTTCTGAATGTGACAGGCTAGGATGTTGAAAATGGTTGAAGTCATGGATGAAAAACAACATGGGAATATGACTCAGGACTAGTCATCACCACCTGGAAAGCTGTCATTAAAATAAAAAATCATGTTAGAAGTCAACATACAATTTTGAGTCTTGAAAAGTTGCTGGAAGGGAAGTTAACGAACAAGAACCAGATTCTGGAGTGGTCTCTTTTCAGGGCAAAATCTTTCTTAAAGGAAGAGACCTTCCCAAGTCAGACTGTTGTTGTCATCAGTTGTCAGAATGAGGTCAAAGTGCACTTTGAATTCCCTCTGCCTCACTCTTCTTGAGGGGATGCAGGCTATTGCAGGAAGTGAAGCAGCAGTTGATAATCCTAATTATGCTGGATAACAGCACTCCTGATAACAAAGAAACTCTAATTAATGTGAGATTACTCTCAAGTCACTATAATCTTTTCTTTGTGACATAAAACAAAAACCACCAGTGGTTCTCTCAACTTAGTTTCAAGGTGGGATGGACTTTGTTTTAGTGTCCAAAGGATCCATGGAGATCTTCTCTGAAATATTTAACTGTAAAAACAGGCTAGGCACACATCTTAGAACCAACCTAATCTTTTCACTTTTCTCTCTGTTTAATCATACTTCACTATTTTAATCTGTTTCATCATCTAATCTTATCTTTGAGGCAAATAATTTGAACTCTATTTCACTCTTATTTTTTTTTCTGTTTCTTGTGCTATTCTGACAGTTCAGCTCCTAAGGTTTCTCTTAGCCATAGCATTTTATTTTCCCTATTAACCATCATAGTTGCATCTAGTTTTCCAAAGTACTCTAAAGTCAAAATATGTCTCTCAGGGAGATCCTTCAGGATGGAAGACCTACTTAAGTTTAGTACGAAAACATAAATTAGAATTCACATGAGTACCAAAAAAATTTCTTCTTTAATCTGCAATATTTACTATCCTTTCTTCCTAATTCTGTCATAATTCTTTGGAAGAACATAATTAAACTAAAACTAGAAGCATTAAATCTGCTTTGGATTTTAGCTATCATTTTTCCTTTTATCGTCTTTCATTTCTAGCTGTCTCATTAGCATAATGGCTGTATTGACAGTCATTACAAGAATGAGATTATCTAGTGATGAACACTTGCATAGCAAAGTATTTAAAATAGGGTGTAAGATCATTAGGAACTGGATGTCTGTAATGGGAGTCAAGAATGCTCAGCACCAGCTAATCTGGTCTAGCTGTTTAATTCTCAGTTTCCATTCTTTTCAGTTGCATTTGTTGTTCTTTCTTATCATTTGCTTTTTTTTGGTTTTTTTTTAATAACTTTTTCCAGAGGACCTTGTAGTTTACAACCTAAACCAGCAAAGCTACATCAGTTTGGCAGGAGACAGTACACCAGAACTGAAGTAATTGCATTCTCCCATCTCTACAGTATTAGGGTGCTTCATGATTTTTAAAATATTTACTTGACAGACTGTGCTCAAAACCTCAAGGAATCTTTCACTGAAGATTCTCAAATTTAGTTACATGCATCCTACAACTTCTTAGCTTTACAGTAATTTTTGGCTGAAACCATGAAGTATACATCAATTATAAAGGTATTTAATCCATATATATAAAAATATATACAGCTAAAACTAAAAAATAGATTTTTTATCTTTAATCATCTCTTGATTTATTTACCATTCCCATTGATTACTATTTTCTTGTTACAAAGTAGCAGAGGTTTTCTTGCCTATGTTTGTATTGTTGCATTATACAGCAACCAAGAAAAGAGCCATTTGCATGGTTACACCTAATTCCTAAGTGATATCACACTCTATGCAGTAAAGCACATCAGTGAATGATCCTCTCATTTCCACACTATTTCACATGATTGCACTGGAATTCACAGACTGGCAGGAATGATATAGATATAGTGTCTAATGCAATTAGGAATAGTCAGCAGGAATCCCTAAACTGTTGATTGCCAAAAGTCAGTAAGGCATTTAAAGGAAGCCTATTTAGTAGATTCCTTTTATTTATACATTTTATTCAAGCACATGATACTTGCCACTGTAAGAGGAAAGATATTGGACCAGATGCACCTTTGGGCTGATAAAATGGGGCTGTTTCTATTAAGCGAAAAGACTGTCTATTTTAGAATTAATAATATTAAAGCAACGAAGTAGGTGGCATGAATGCCACAAACCTCAAACTTTGCTGGAGGTGATGTTATACTATAGTGAGAACAGAGATGTGCTACTTGACATAAAGTGTCACAAGAGGTTGGAAATGATTCCCCCAAAAAACCCAACCCAAACCACCAACCACAAACAAACAACAACAAAAACAAAAATCCGAAACAACTTAAGTCCTTCACACATTCACAAAGACCTGGTCTTGGAATTATGTCTTTACCTTCCCTGAGATGTTCTGCTAACGCAGAAAGATGGTCTGGAGCTGAAGCTTCTGGATCCCCTCCTGCCCTCTCCAAAGACCATTTTTCCTGAACTGCAACAGGCAATGATTATTGAAAAGACACAACCTTTGAATGAGTGATTTTTTTTCAACTAGTGATTTCCTCGACATCCTTTTCAATATGAAAGAACATTTCTTGCTTTGGAGTGTTTTATACACATGGTACATACCCTTCTCTGACAAACAGCTAAGAGAAAGAATTTTGCACAACCATATCTGCCTTCTGCTTTGGTAGCTTCTGGATCTTCTGGGGAAAGGTCCAGGATTGTTTGGGAATGCCTGGAACAAAGTTTTACTTAAAAGAAAAATGAAGAGGGTTACACAGATGAGTGCACCATCTGCTTTTTTCTTATTTCAGCATTTGTTGAACAACCTTTAGCCTCTAAGTCTTTTTGATGTTTATAAAGAATTGAGAGGAATATCTGCTGAAAGCATGTAGTTGAAAAAAAAATAAAACAAGCTTGATACAGATAATTAATAAAAAAATAATTAAAAGTTGTGGCTGGAATGACATTTTTGTGAATTGCCAAGTGAAACAAAACTTAGTAATGGAAAACTTTACCACCATATTTTTTAAAGAAATATACAGAAGTATGTATCTGAAAGAAATAGGTTTGAAAAAGTTAGCAGCAACAATTAAGAGCAACTCTTTTACAGTGCATTTTGAATAAGAAGGCATTAACTCACAATGTGGAAAACCATAATGGATAAAACTGATCACAAAGCAATAGTTTGTGATTTTAAGGTGGGGAACAAATGTGAGCAGTGGAACAATAAAAATGTTCAAACAAATGCAAATTTCAGCATAGAGAATTGCTAGAATAGACCCCAGGCAGAGAAAGAAAAATTTCACAAAAAGCTTTAGTTTTGAAAAATGTCACTATTAAGTCAAATGAACAAACTATTTCAATATAGAGAAAAGAGGGAAAATTATATGCCATTACTGCTACAAAATCTAAGATTGGTATGCAACCTGTCCTCGTCTCTAAGACCAAATCCCACAGAAAATTTGTACCCATATGGAGATATAACACAGAAAAACTAAGGACTGAAGAAAACATAACCCAGCAAAAAAAAAAGATTTAAAAGTGAATCGGATTTGCTTGGAGAAGAATGTAAGGAAATATAATAGGTATTTCCTGGTACTTATTAAAATATTGTAAAAATAGATGGATCATTAATACTTCTCAGTAATCTGCCTAATTTTCAATAAGCAAGATAAAGTTTAGAAAATGAAACCTGATCAATGGTCAGATCTGTCAATGAACTGTTCTAACAGGTCTCTAAAAAAATAATTGGATCAACTTTGCTTAGCAATGTTCTAAACATACCTGATTCATCAACATGGATTAAAAATTAGCTTATTTTCTCCTCTCTGCTCTATTTTACCACGCCATTGTGTTTGTTACAAGTCAATAATTTTTCTGGCTTTTTTTAAAAGTTATTATTTGTATATAGTATTGAAGTATTCTTTTCCTTTCATATTGAATTATGAATGATCTTGGATGGGCTGTGTCAAGACAAATTTTAGTGTGCTAATTCTGTAATTTGTTATGGAAATGTTTACAGTCAAACATTTTGCAGCTGAATTGGTAATATGATTCAGAAGATGAGCTTCTGGCATCAGCTAGTAAAACTTGCTTTTTTACAGAAAAAACTGCATGCCTCTTTTTCACATAACACCATGCACTCCTGTGTGAGAATCCTACAAATGCAGTCACTTTCACTTAAAAAAAAAAAATTAAAAGAAAAGAAAAAATCCATGTTCCGCTTCATGTGTTCTGTGTTGTGCTTTGACTTTACTTTTCAATGACTTCTCAATATTAAGCTCTATTCATTCAAACTTCTTAATTCTGAACTATAAAAGAATGAGTTTACTCCAGTTTCAAATTATATTATAGAGTATTGTATTACTGTGAAAAAAGGTGAATAATTATTATATTTCAGTTATGTAATCTTCCTGATTTACAGCAAGGCAGACTTATTTAGAAAATTGTACGAAATATCTATTTATAAGGATAGTAAGGCAGAGGAACAGTTAATGCAACTATGAAACCTGATAAATGATCACACCTGTTAAAATAGGTGCCCTGGTTTCAGCTAGAGTACACTTAATTTCTTCTTGGTAGCTGTTACAGTACAGGAATATTTAATGTCATCATCATCATCACCATAATTTAACCATAGTAGCATTTAATATAGTTTATATAAAAACCAAAGGTTAACTAGTAAATTAAAATAAATTCTGTACATTAATTTATGTATAATTCCCATTGCTTTTTTTAATTAAATAATTTCACAAAGTAATTTGTAAAATGAGGACATGTATCTCACAAATCAGTTGTTTCACTTCTCAGAAATGTCTTCTCAGAAAAAAAGACATTTTGCATTTAGAGGCATCTTAGCATTTAGGGTAACAAATGAAGCTGTCATTTGCCTTTCTGGCAATAATAATGCCTTGAACAGCTTTTTCTAAAATGCTCTTGAAAGCTCCATTTGAGGATCTCTGTTTTCACCTTACTGGTTCCTGATAAAGAGATTGTATACTATTTGGCAGTCAGCTTTTTGTTCTTCTGTGTCCTTCATTCTTCTTTATTGTAACACATCATCATTACCAGCAAGCAAATTTTCATGCTGCTGCTGTGTTCAGACTATTCTCTCTTACAGCAGCAGTTTTCTTTGCTCTCTTCCCATCAGCTGCTACATATGACCATGCTGCCAAGAGTTTTGTTGACAAGCTTGTCCCAACTGTCCATTCTTCAGGCAAGTTTGAAGAATCCTTGCCATCCTTGTACTTTCCAAAGAATGGTTTTATTTGTCCTAACCTGTGGGATTTTCTTCCAGCATCCTTTAATATAGTGCTATACAGAATGGAAAGCATTCAAGACCTGGAAAGAAAGCTAGCAAGTATAATTGTATAAACTCTTTGGAGGTGAAGCCAGAGCAATTCCAGAGACCAGCTTCCACTTCCAAATCATATACAGTTATAAAGAGTATCAAAATTTATCCTTCTATTGAATCCAAATGATTTATAGATGAAAAAGTAATTCTTTTTATGCAGATAAGAAAATTTGTTATCCATATCATAGTGTTGTTGCAAGCCCAGGGACTAAACTTGAGAGATGCACTGCTGTCAAGTCACTTGAAGATGGAGGGGGGTTAGTGCAAACATTGGAGGTGTTAATTTTTTTTTACTCCTTAAGCAAACTTAATATGGGACTCATGCTGAGATCAGAATGACAATGATTATTGAAAATATGCAAAAGACAAGGCCTAATCACCTCTAAACCAGTTGGAGCTTGGAGTCTCCTTAAACATGAGCTCTGATAATAATCAGTAGTAGATTTACAAAATATTTAAAGTGATACTGCTCTTATTCCCCTTCTTCTACAGCCACTCTTTGATCAGATCTTGTCTCTTAATTATTTCAGGCTAAGGACTGTCACACCATACACTCCAGCCCAAAGATTTACTGACACACAAATAGAGAATTGTTCATTCCCTGTGCATGCAAACAAATAAAACAAATAAATAAGGAGCCAAAGTAATAAACCTGATAGTCTGCCCCCACTTAGCAACATCCAGCTGTAAACCAAAGAGCAAATCAAAACAAGCTGGCATCTAGTAGTTTGGATGTTGCAGAGTTTGCTGCCAGGCACAGGGACTCCACAGAATCAAACCTTAAAAAGCAAAATCTGTGGGTTAGTTTTCTCTATTTTGTAATGTTTACAAGCAGTTGGTTAATGGCACAGGATGCTGGCAGTATCTTGCATATAGCATTGGTAATATTATCTGCCTCCTATTTTATATTGTTTCCAGTGGAGATGCATGACTGTATTTGCTCTCATGCTGTTAGGTTAAAATGCCATGCTGTTTTTCATAGCAACTCACTAAAAGCACTACCAGAGTAGAGTGAGTCAAATTTTGCTGTGTGTAGCACTGAGTGAAGAACGACTGAAAAACTAGATAAAGCTGCCAGACTTATGTTTAATGCACTTGGTGGAAAAGCAGTATAAAACTATTTCCCCCTGCAGGGAAGTATAAAACTAGCTACCAAACCCTCATCTAATTTCTGATACAGGTAGTCTAAACCTTTCTTAAAAGAACTGGCGAATTTTCTTTTTTGTGTCTTTGCTGTCTGTTTTTCCACTGGTGTAAAAAGATTTAATTATCTGACATGTTACATGTCTCTGTAGTGTCTCCAGGAAGACACAAAAATAATATTTTTTTTTTTTTTTCTTCTAGAACAGCTTGATTTGGAGAAATGAAAACTTGCAATTAAAGGCTGAAACAGAAGATGTGTTTGAGATGTTTCCTGCAGGGAGGATTTAGCATGGAGCACTCATATGGGCAATGGCATGCCCAAAGGGCTTCTCTCTCATTACCCCTTCGAATTCCAGTCCAACTCTCTGGTTGTAAAATTTGCACTCATCTTATTTTCACGTTTTTTAACTGTTCAGCTTTACCCTTAAAATTTTGCTTGGGTCAAAACCCAAGGGAAAACACTGTACCTGCTGTCTAGTCTTCTTAAAAACACATGCTTCTTTTCTGCATTTTTTCAAATGGCTGCTATTCCACATTTCCCTGTGTTTTTTTTAATAAATGGTCATGTCACTGGGAATGCACCAGCCTCTGTATGCAGCTGACTGTGTGCCACAAACATTAGTGATCCACTTGCTTATCTTCATGACTTCCACATGCTGTACCTGGAGTCCCGCTGCTACCCTATTTAACTTGACATGTTTCTGTTTGTGCTAAGCAGGTTGGATGTTATTGCATCTATTTAGGAACAGATGTTACTTAGTATACCCTGCACTCCTCCACACAGTCTTTTTTCACAACTCTCTGAGAAGAGACCGCAGGGATTGCACTCTCACTTCTATGTCACCCTTCCTACAGCAACTCCTGGAAAGAGAGTAGGAAAGATGAGCTTTTAATGTTGTTATGAAACCATATGCACCCTGCTGCCACCATATCAGAGTGTGTTTTTTCCCAGAGTGTTTAATACACATCTTTTGACACTACTGAAAATGAATTGTGAAGGAGACTGCAGTTAGAAAAGTGTTGATTTTTGCCTGGGGGAAAGAAAATCAGGAAACTTTATAAAATTCACTGTTCAATATTAATTTAATCTCAATACATGTTTCAGCAATGTACAGTGTGTTGCTTTTAATGCACAGCTACAGTTCCATGCCTGTCTTTTTCTCTAGTCTAGCCTGCAGCTCTCGCTGGCTGTGAAAGTTAAGATTGATAGCGATAATATTTGCTATCTGACAATGAGTTTCAAAGCTAACAGCTTTGTGGTGTTTTCTCTATGTTCTTGCATATGTTTTTGCACTTGCAACGACCATTAAAGTTTGATAGGAGAATTGTGTACATCATGAACACGAAAATGAGAATATAATTACCCCTCTGTTTTCAGATCACTAAAATCAATCTTCTTGTTTTTATTATGAAGTATCAGGCTGGCTGCTGTTGAAACTATTTTCACGAAAATCCCCAGAAAACCTAGCAGATATAATGACTACCTATGCTACAAATCAGAATGTTTCTTCATGTGTCTGAAACTTGAAAGCCATTTATCCTCTTCTCATAATACATCACCCAAAACCAAAATTCACAAAGTACCTAAATGTGATCTTATTTGTCTGAAGCAATTTCAAAGGAAACGCTAAAATATTACCAGGAAAATTGCTAGGCAGCTTTAGACCACCTGCTAGACTGTCATGCTTTTTTATAAGGGACCAGGGTTTGTCTTTTCTTTAAATAGCTTTTTAATTTATGCATATAACTGATAGGAATACTGTCTTCAGGAGAAAAAGATGTGTTGGTAGCAGGCATATTTAACTTTGGAAGGAGAAAGCCTATCTGAAAGCACAGATCAGGCAGGTGGGACCTTGAGCACAGCTACCCAGCCCTGGTTGGTTAGGTGGTGCTGATGTGTGCTCACAGAGCAGAGATGCACAGGGGAAGGTCATGGGGATGCCCATCCAAGAGCACTGCTTAACAAGACATGGGCTGGGCTGATCTGTCCTGCTATAGTGGTTTGGGTATGTGCAGGAAAGAAACAAGCAAACAGACAAGCTAGGAGCAGTTTGGTATCTCCAGAACTGGTTTGCAGCAGGAGGCTGGAAGGTGATGGTAACACAGGTAATGAATGTGATTGGTGATGGGTGTGGAGGAATTTGCAGACATCAGCTTGCAGCTACATAAGCAGCAAAGCCTTTTGCAGCTTATTCTGCCAATCTGCTCCTAAACATCAATAAAGAGTGAAAACAGCTGATTCTCAGGAGTCATTTGGTACCTGGGTGTCTGGCACCTTCTATCAGTCTGGGCTTTAGTGCAGCTACAGTCAGAGGCTGGGGCTGCCAGACAGGACTTGGTTGGTATGAATCCTCTTTCCTCAGGTCTACTATGGTGACCAAGCTTCACCAAAGCCAAAGAGAAACCCAGGTCTTGTGTTAGCATGATTTTGTAGTATGCTTGTGCCAAGGATCAGGCATCTGAGAGCTGGGATCTGAGCACAGAAGTCATTATCCAGTATTCTGGGTAAATAAATTACATGTTGTGCCACTGAGTGGTATGCTTCTATTCTTGTGGTTACAGCACCCTAATCTCCTCCAGGATAAGCATTGTGATAAATATCTATTTCATTCCCAGGCAGCAGCTCTTTATCTTGACTGTTGATTTCAAACTGTCTCACATCAAATTTCCTGAAACCTAGGGGTTCTCATGCACTGAATAATATTTATTTCTGTTGTATTTCAAAACAAAATCCATCATTAAAATCTCACCGTTACAGCACAATTTTATTTCTAAATGAGATAAATGATTCCTTCCCTCCCACCTTCTTCAAAACCATCTGCAAATTCTTTACTTTTGGCTAGCTGAAAGCACAGAGAAAAGTGCATGAAATGTTTCATTTGTTTCTCCACAAGTGCTCAACTTCAAAGAGAATTCGTAATCACCCTTGCTCTTCATGCAAAATATGGTTTCAGAGGAAATTTTGAACTTGAAAAAGCTTTTAAAATAAATTGGTAAAAATACATTTCATAAACAGTAGATATTCATATGGTCTTCAAAAATACATACAATTTAAAAAAAAAATTAAAATCTCATGAAAGACATGAAAAAACATGATTAATTCAAGAATCTTCAGTACAGACACTCTGCAATGATAAGTTACTAACTGTAAACAGCAATTGTATCTATTACTATATTGTCTAGATATCTTTATCTGGATCAGTGTCCTGAACATACACAATGGAAAAAAAAGACAATGGATCTTGTTCTCATCTGGCCTTTCATTTACTGGCATACATTTACTGACTTTAAATGACCCTCTTCAAATGAACCAGTGAAAGATCTTGTCTATTAAATGAAGAGTCATGCTAAAGGTTTTATATTTAACCGATTGGGAATACCCTATTCAGATTTGTATGAAACATTCTATTTTGATAACATTCATCATCAATGTCCCACTTTCACAGTAAATTACTGTAACCAATTGACTTTTACTTTGTCAATGGAGATCTTTATCACCTAGTTGCATATATTTAGCCTTGATGGTCCAAATTTTTAATGCAGTTGACCATCTGCTGTTTTTTTTTTTTCATTGTGCACTCCTTTTTTTATCAGATCTTCTGCTGAGTCTTTTAAATATAAGGGAGTTTTGAAGCATAAGGGAAGCATGTCTAGTTATTTGTTCAACCATAAGCTTCATGAAGCTACGTGACAGGTGTCAGTAACCCCTGGACAGGATGAATGCCCTCACATCTCAGTTTGACTGACTCTCTGAGGTCTGTCCTTCCCTGCCTGTGGCCCCTGGAACAAATGCTGTTTGTGCAGATGGAACCTTCATGCACCTGACCTGTCAGCAGGACACCACCTTCCCTTCAACCCACCATGGGTATGCCAGCTTGAATTCAGCTCCTCACTGTGGTGCCTGGCATGCAGCTGATGTCAAAACCAGAGGGAGATCGGCTGTGTCACGTAGGTACAGCCACTTTCTACATGTTTCTGCAGTGTGACAGCCAGGCCTTTTGCAACAGGACAAGGATTAATGGTTAAACTAAAAGAAGGTTGACTTATACTATATTTAAGGACAAACTTTTTTTACAATGAGGGTGGTAAAACACTGAAATACGTTGCCCATAGAGTTTATAAATGGCCCATCCCTGACAATATTCAAGGTCAGTTTGGACAGGGCTCTGAGCAAACTGATCTAATTGCAGATGTCCCTGCTTATTGCAAAGGGGTTGGACTACATGACCTTTGAAGGTGCCTTCCAACATGAAGTGTTCTATGACTGATGATCTCACTGGTCCTGTCTGCCTCCCCAGCACTGCCTCCAGCTCCTGTATCCCTCCTCCCATCCTCACAGGGCAGCACCGTGGCCGCTCCCCAGCAGTAACCCCTGGCAGTGGATTTGAAATGGAAATCTCTCACAGTGTGCTACCTGCATGACTTAATATTGATTTTACCAGGGAGAACACTGTCAAAAAGTAGGCTGGTGATTGATACATTTAACTGCTGCAAGATCATTTGAAAACACTTTCCAGCAAAGATCATTTACAGAATTCATTTTTGGACTCAGGGCTGCAATTATTCTAAGGACCAGCATATAGAGATGACAAAATTTCATGATCTCTGCTGTAAACTTTAGATGGTCATACCTGTTCTTTGAGAAAAATTGCAAAAATCTTAAAAAATATTGTTTAAAGAAAGGGTGCTTAATTTTGACTAAATTGTGTTTGGCATAATGACGTCTTGAACCAGGCTATTTTGCTTTGATTTTTTTTTTTTTTTTTTGGTAACTAAAATTTTACAATCTGATAGTATAAACACGAACTTGTAATAGGGTTTGGGAAGAAGATATATAGCATTCTCTTTAAACTTCTGTTTGAAATTAAAAGTCTCTAATTATAGATTTTAAATTCATACTCTATTTTGCAAACAATACCGTAATTATGAAGGATTTTTATTACCTATGAATTAATTATGTGTTTCTTCTGTACTGTATTTTAAGAACATCTCCTCAGAAGTAAAAAAATTTATGATGTATATGCAATACATAGTGTTTTAATATAATATACACTTTGCTGCAAGCACATAAAGGGGCCTTTGTTTAATGGGTGGCCACCGTGCACAGCCATCACGTAAGTCAAAAGAGTGAATAATGTCAGGTCTATTTCTTGTTTTGTAGCTAAAAAATAGAGTGAAAAGAGAGACCTGCAAGCAAATCTATCAAGCTTAAAATTGATGTTAAACATCTCTACTTTTGTAATCACAAGTCTAACAACTTGAACTTTTGGAGGTGAAGAATGGTCTTTTGTTGTTGGATTTTTTTGGGGTTTCTTTTTATGAGGAAAATTGACCACCATAAAAATACTGCCAGTAGAATGCCACCAGTAGTGGTAATGTTAACTTTTTATTTCTATTATAAAGCATGTGGTATTTAACTTGTAAATATTAGTTCTGAAGAAAAAGAGATGCTTAAGTTCTCTGGGCCCTCTGCCAGTATTTCCCCCACTGCAGGCTGAATCATTCCAGAAAATTACACTATTGTGAAAATAACCTGCAAGCTTGAACATTGCTTTGTATGGAGCACCTGCTGACAGAACTGTGCCCTGAAGGCTGGGGTACCTCATTAGAATCATCACCAGAAAGGTACATGTAGGAGTCTCCCTATAAGAGCAAATATTTAAGGACACAAAAGCACACAAAGCCAGTTTGCAGACTGCAGCTGAATAAATATTAGGGAAAAGAAGAAGAAATAATAAAATATATTGCACATAAAAAAATCTGTATTAGAAGAACATTACTAAGGCAAAAGTGTTAGAAACAAAATAAGTTAGAAAATACCAGCATAACTTACTACCTGTAAAAATCCACTAATCCATTTTTTTGCACAAATTCTCTAGGATAAGGAATTGCAACTTTTTAAACTAGTTATTTCTGACAAAAAGAATTCTGAGTGAATAAAAATATTTATGCACTGATATAAAATCAATGATGGGTTTTGAAAGAAACAAGTGGCAAAAAGCAAGTATTGAACTTGTTCATTTGGATTTTTTTTCTCACTGAAACATTTTGGGAACTAAATTCAAAAGGATCCATTCCCAGAATTAGGAAAGAGAGACAATATGCTAGAGTTTTATGTTCCTCTTTGTACCTGGTGTTCAAGATACACATCTATAAGATAGGAGAAAAATTTACATAAGGCAGTATAAAGACAGTTTTGTTCCAAAAGTATTCATTTTTAAAGAAGATTAGGCCATTAGTGGGTAACTTTAGATGGGTCTAATCTTCTAAAGAGACTAATCTTGCCTGGATTCCCAGAAAAGCAAGATGACAGTATGACATTTAGATTGGGAGAGGTGGTGATGTAGGTGTGATCAAACAACCTCATTGAAGAGTGACACTAAGAAAATATAGGTTAGGTTCTTTGTAAAGGTGCACCCATGGATGCCACCACAAAGCAGTCTAGAAGTCTAAAGAAATCAGGGTTTCCCACTGGGAAGGAATCCTCAGTTTCTTGATGACCAGGACAAAAGGAGATAAAAGGGATCTTGGTAACTGCAGTTGCAATAAATGTGGAGTTACCATATCCAAATTAATTCATATGCTTATTATTTAACGTTCAAGCACACCACATTGTAGTGCAAATTTTGTGCTTACTCTTTTCCAGTGGCTGGCTAGAGGGCTTCAGAAGCAGGAAAACCAGTGCATTCTAGGCAGCCAGGGTAACTAACAGAAGAGAAGTTTTCTCAGACAATCGAACCAGTCTCACTCATTTCAGATTAAAAGGTATAAACAACTGTGAGAAATTTTAAGAACTAGTTTATCTGAAGGAATACATATATTATAATAATTTCCTATATTATATATGTGTGTAAATATAAGAGATTAATATAATGTAGTGTAAGTGGCTTGGATCATACTGTTCCAGTATCTAAGCACAACCTAAAGTGCATCATGTAAGAATGGATGACCTACTAAAGTTTTGCATACCGAGATTAATTTTAGCTAATCTTGAAGAAAAACTGTCCAGATCTCTTTGCTTCCAAAATTGAACTTACAGATTTTCATAATGCATATTAATCATTACATTACCTTTAACAGACACCCCTGTCTCCTGTCATTTATCAATAGCCCACTTGTAATGCAAATTTCTAACTAACAATACCCCAGATTCCTCTGCTAGGTCTATCTATGACTTATTCAAACCACATGATCTTTCTAAGAGAAAAGCTGCTGAACACTAACCTGAGTCAGCTAACTAGCCAAAATTTACGACATGCTAAGATTTTATTTCTATGTCAACCATAGATTTCTTAAAGGAAAGTCCTACAGGAACAAAACACACATATAGCATGATGATTTTTGAATTCTGAAACCAGGCCAGTATCTTGCCATCTGAAGAGTAAACTTGCCACCCAGAAATGTCTTTCTTTATCAATTATATCCTAGGCCAACCAGAGATAAAAGATATATGAGTCTATTTCTTTATAACAGAGTGATGTTGAATGGTATTGTATTACTTTCCCATGTCTCTTCCTTTCTAGTCCTTCCCCAACTTTTGTTTTATGTATCAGCTCTGCTTGTTTGCTTACACTGTAAGATCTTCAGAGCAGAAGTGATTTCACTGAATGGTAGGACTGTTATCTAACACAGAGAGATTTGGCTTTTAAATATCACCATGACATAAAAGGTAATTTTTTACAAACACAGGAAAAAACCCCGTTATTTTACTGTTCAGCTGCTGTGGCAGAAGGAAAACTTTCCTATTTATTTCAATCTTCTTCAAGCTCATGGAGGTTGAGATAGAAATAGGGTGATATGGTGTGCATTTGAACTGTTTGGCATGTTATTGTCTGACCTGAAGTATCTGACACTTCATGTCTGGATGCTGTGGGGCTTGCGAGCAGCTGTGGCCAGACGTGACCACACGTGAAAGATTTCTAAAATAGCATCTAAGTATTCATTACATTTCCTACTTAATGACATGGCTAGCTGGTGGCAATTGCTCTCCTTGGATTTAATTCACATTCCTCCAAAACCTACGACTGTATTTGTTGCTCCTTACTGAATGTAATTTGTCCAGAGTTTGGCAATTTGCACTTTCCAGAAGCTGAATGCCAAATGTCATTGTTGATCACAAGATATATTAAATGTACTATTGTAAAAGCCTGCCTGTAAAAGTAGATATGCACATTTTCGTGACAAATTTTGGCTAATGATTCTTCCACATATGTTGTGACTGCAATGTTTCAACCTATGCACCTTGCTATCTGCTGTAGACAGTACACTCAGCTCCTTAGTACAGCCAAAAGGATCCTGATGTGCCTTTGCTTGTGCCCTGTGCTCCTCTTCAAAGCTGCATCCCGTTAGCACAGGCAGAGTTAGTGCTGCCTGAGCAACTGCTGATGCTGACAGAGCTTTAGCAGTGAAATTCTTCAGCTCTCTAGTATTTTGTAAGAACTCTGTCTTTCCCAAGCATGCCTTATAAGAAAAGAAACGTTACCAGGGTTTATCATATTTGCACCTGCTTTTGTTTTCCCCAGATTGTTATAATTTCTATTAGAAAAACACTTGCCTGCTATGTGCTAGAATTTGGGTCACCCCTCGGGGGGTGGCGGGCCAGAAGAACCAATTATTTTATTCCATCTAGCTCGCCTTGCGAACTAACATATAAAAACTTCAGAAAAATTATTAAACTGGGCTCAATGTGCCGCTTTCTACTGATTTGGACTCGTGTGGTTTTTCTACGTGTCCGCCTTGCACAGCAACAATGAACTGCTATGTTGCCCTCACGTGCCTGCCCACTCTACCGCATGAATATAAAAGGCCGAGTTACACATGCTTTAGAAAATATAATTTTGTGTTCCTTGTGCTTAAACAGAGATGTCTGCCTGTTGCCCTGAGACAAGGGCTTATTTCTGGCCTGTGGCAAAATTCCAGGAAGTTCCCAACATTTTCTATCAGCCAGGTTTAGGTTGTGCCCTGCTCAGTATTGCATTTCTGATCTCCTCTCTTAAAGTTTCTTCCTTCCATGCATCTAACTTTAGATTCTGGATGTCATTTTGGGAGCAAGGCACCTCTGAGTCAAGAACTGCTTTCAAACACGGACATTCAGTTCTCCTTACGGGATTACACTGGTTGGTTTTGTCTGAAAAAAATGTTAACCCAAGCCTCTGTCAAGTCTCTGATCATCCTGGAAAATACTGCTGCAGTGTGTTGCTGAACACACTTCTTCCAAAGCCTTTATCAACCAAATATGTCAACTGTTCTCTGAGACAATCAGATATTTGAGTTGTATGAATGCCATTATAATTAATCCAAATTTCCAAGAAACTCTGAATTTCTAGGCATTGTTTCTACTTTCAATATCTCTTCTCTTATTAACTGCTGAAACCATGCCAAAAGTAGAGATAAAGCAGATGATTAGAGATGAAGTTTTAGATTACACTATCTGATTTAGAGTGTTCTAAAATACAGTACAATACTTTTAATACTACTGTTTTTATCAGTAGATGGACTTTCATTTCAATGTAACTGAAAAGCAGTTCCATTTAACAACTGATAGGGTTTTGTCCAAGATCTACTCTTCTGTGTTATTTTAAATTGTTGGATTTTTTTTTTCTTAAGAGAGTATCTAAAAAAGTAAACCAGCAATTGTCAAAGAAAAATATGTAAAAATAGCAATTTTACTGAAATATACCCTGTTAAATAATTCATTTGCATGTGAATACAAAATTGCATTTAACAATAGGAACAATTTACAAGTGGCCAATCAGGCATTTTGAAAAATACCTTGGTGCAGTTTCCCCAAATGACACTGTACATATCAAAAGGAAGGATCTGAAGGCATTCAGAAATTCTATTAGCAATATTTTCAATAGCTGGAACATAAGAGCATTCACATAGCCTATATACCTTCAGTGAAAGGCTATGTGTTATCTTGTATTCAGGGCTGTTAGTTCAATAACCAACTAAACTAAAGGAAATTACATTAAAATGAGTTAATGATACTTAAAACTTTTCTTGTTTCCCATTGCTTCTTGGTTCAATAGCTTCTATCTCAACAAATGTTTTCTACATATTGCTCTAAAATTAGTCTAATATTAGGGGTGTCTAGGCAAGCATCCATTTTCATGGCTGAATTCTTTCTTCCATCTATTTCAAAAATCTAACTTTTCATTTATGGCCCAATGTCATCTAAATTTATTTCTCTACTGCTCCAAACATCAGCACAAGAGGAGTAGAAGATCAAGGCAGTTGCTGAGAATTCTACATCTCTAATAAATGGAATTTGGGGGGGTTAATTCAAGCTAGTGAGTTTCCTAGACCTGGCATCTCATCACATGTGATTTCAATCTGCTGGAAGAAGCAGTCTTTGTTTGGGAACATTATTTTCCCATCAGAGGCTAGACAACATTTGGTGAACACCTGAAGCAAAAATTCTACTGTCATTATTCCTGAAAGGAGTCTCATTTTTTTTTGTACCTAAACCTTTTTGTAAGCTAAACCACTGTTAGGGGCAACCAAGGGATTTGTTTCAGTATTGTATTGCAGCCCAAAACCAAAATACTAATGTGGACAGAGCCTTAATATTCTGATTTTTATTATTTTGATTTAGAAGTTCTGCTGTGCTGTTTTCTACCTGAGTTGGCTGGGTACTGCTCTGTGATCCAGGCATTCCTCTTTTATCCATGTCTCTGAAGCAAAGAATCTTTTATGTTTTTTAGCAAAATGAAAGAAGTTCAAAAAAAGGTCAACCCACAACAGCTAGTGGCTAAAGAAACTTCAGTTAAGTGTGAAATACACTACCTTAAGCAAAAGAAGGCTTTGAGCCCAGCCCTCCCACCTCCAAAAACGGGTAAACTCATCCCATTCAAATACCATCTTCACTGGTACCTTTTTTTGAAATAAACACAAGCCCTAGCCCTCCTTGTCTTACAGAGGAACTCTAGTGACCAGGCTAAGCACTGAAGAATAATGCAAATATCTCCATTCAGTCCTAGATGGGTGCTGAAGTCAACAGAGAAGCAAAAAGTTGCCTCCTCTGCAGTCGCCAGCAGCCTCCTCGCACACAGAGCTGCTCTGGACTGGTCCATCCCAGCTGGCAGTGCCAGCCTCTCTCCAGGCACTGCAGGGTTAGCCACCAGCACACTGCCAAACTGCTTTTTTTGTTAAAGACAAATAAATGTATCCAGGACTTTTAAAGTCATAAACCATCACAGTTTATCGCCAGGGGAGCTTACATTTTAAGAGAAACCTATTTCATGGAGACAGGAAGCACTTGAAATCTACAGGAAGTGAGCAGTAGAAGTTTATTTAATATTATTGACTTCCTTATGTTTCAGAAGGGCAAAGACAGCAAATCACTGGAGTAACATAGCATCTCTGCAGGTCACACCAGCTGATCAAAAAGACTGAATAAAAGCACAGAAAGGTTGGTTCAAGAAATATTTCAAACCTCAGTCCTGCTAGCAAGTAATACCAGGAAGCCAGTTCTTGAAGTCTTCATTCACCTTTTTCTCAGCTAAGAAAACCAAATGGAGGTGAAAGGGATATGTGAAGAACAAAAAAAAAAGAAAAGCAAGGGGGGGGGGGGGAATGGGGGAGATGAACAGGTATTAGAAGAAAGAATAGCAATAAAAGAGAATACCATGCTTTAGTTCATTCGCAGTCACAATTTCTAAGATATGTTATAATTTCCAATACAGCAGTTATTTGAGTTTATAAATACATTAGAGAGGCAGAAAGGGCAATAAACAGTCATTATATATTCTGTGATAATTTACAGAACCCAAATGCCATTAGTGTTGTAATACATTGGGAGATACAAAGACAAAAGAAAATTTACACATGTATAGAAGCTTACAAAGATATTTGGAGACAGCAGAGACAAAAGTGTTTGCTCTTAAATGATTCTAGAACTCCACAATAGTTGTACTTTAACAATCCTTGTCATAGGTTAGCTTTAGTTGTCACCTTCTGAATAAATCAAGGGAAAACTAGGTCGAGATGTACTAACAAGAATGTAATTTCCATTGTTATCTATAAAGATAAAGCCACCTCCCTTTGTGATTTAGCTTTATGAAAACTGCCAGGTTGGATCAGACCATTAGCCTGTTTTACTCTGTCTCTTGTCTCACTCTGATTAGCACCAGATGATTTAAATTGGACCAAGAGGTTGCAGTATAGAGAAATACAGGATAAATTGCTGATAGGACACATTTCTTCATATCCCCTGTGGCTTAACGACTTGTTTGTGCCCTGGAGCTGAATCTTTAAGTACCACACACTTTAGGTAGGATAAAAAAAATACTTTTGTAACAGTGCATTTAAAATTATTTGGACAAGGAAACATCAACATTCTGAAATGTGAGTTGAATTTGAAGCTGGAGCAAAGCCCTGATTACTGTTTTGCTTGCAACTTTCAGTTTAGAAAGTTTACATTCTGGGCTGTAATTGTTGTTAATGTGCATTTCCTAAATAACTGTAATATTAAATGGAACAGCTGAGATATGACACTTCTTCACCTTGGTTTCCTACGTTCTCAAACTGATTCCTGCAGCCTTAAAAGCACAATTTTTATGTTACTACAAAGAAATACATTGGAGATCCAAGCTAGGAATGAATATCCTAGAGTTACAGCTAAAGGGACAACCACAAAAAGGCAGCAGATTGTCTTCTGCGTTGGAGATTTACTTTTGAGTCACCATCAGCATAATTTCAAGGCAAAAAGAAACAGGTAACACATTTAGAAATGTTTGTAAACATGAGAAATAAAAGAAAGCTACCCTTAACCTACTTAGTTATTCATCAGTTTACATCCTTTCTGCAGGCAATGACAGCTTACATACTCACATTCTTGTCTTATATTCTGGCCTGGTTTTCAACACTCTGAAATTTCTGTCTTCCTTCTCATCCCAGTGTTCCAGCTCATAAATTCCATCAAACTTAATTGAACTAGGAAAAATGATGTGAACTGAAATAAAAAATCTTTTAATTTTGTAAAAAAGCTACCTAGGTTACTATTTTTAAGATGTATCAACTCCATAGCATGAAGTTTTTTTAAACACTGGATACTGTATTTATAGTTCTTCTCAAATTTGCAAGTAGACTTTATTCCAGACACTTACATGGAGTTAATAATCCTAGTTCACTGCCAGCTATGGCTTTATACTAACTAATAACAAGAAATAATTTTGATATGGTCAAATCCTGGGCCAATTCTTTAGGTTTATCAAAATGTAAAATACTCATAGAGCTACAGTGTAAATACTTTATGCCCTCAATTTTGACTTATGACCAGAATTCCAAAGCAAATTAATTCATTTACGTCAAACCATAGAAATCCAGACCATGCTATAATCTGAAATGTGTTTTAAGACTGCAATTTGTGAGAAAAGTTTGAATTTTGTGAGGACCTAGTGACTTCTTGTGGCCCTGGCAAGGCACTTTGCTTCACTAAACCCATTTCCTTCTTGCCTACAGTGAGAGTTCTGATGAATATGGACCTTACTAATCATGTAAGACTTGCTGCCAGCTCTGACACCTCAGTACACCCACGACAGCAGAAGGGGCAATGACCCAGCCAGAAAACCAGGCTGGTTGAAAGCCTTTCTCATCAAAGCATCGATCAATGCAATGTAGCATCAACTTCACCTGGAAGCAGGGGAGGCCTTTTGTCATGTGTCCCCATGTCTGGGCTGGGCAATGCTGTGGGAGCAGGAGGCCAGCCCTGCTTCAGCACCAGTGGCACAGGGACTGATGGCCCTGGGGGGCTGCCATGGGGTCCTGGGCTGTTCACCCCCAGGGTGGGGGTGAAGCCACAGGAAAGCTGGGCAGGGACAGGCAGGTCCTTAGTGCTCTCAAGACCTCAGCAGGAGACACAGGAAGTGTGCTTAGAGTGAGTCCCAACACAGTAAAAAGTTCACAATCAGTGTCACACAGAGAATATCTGTTTTTTCCCATAGCAAGAATAACTAACATTAAAGCTGGTCAGAAAATTCAGAGAAAATATTTTATTTTTGCAATTTTTTTACTTCCTCAGAATGCAAATTTTGTGCTAAAATAGCCCAATTGTGATGAAATCCCATCGGAAATCTGCCACCAGACAAGCTTTGAAACTTTTCTTGGTGTTCTGCCAGCTGATTTCTGTGGCTCATCAATAAAGCACCTGCTGGGTGCCATGACCATGTGTTCCGGGTCTTCCAGGAGCAGCAGGACAGACAGACAAGTGGATGTTCCTAGCACCAAAACCCAATACTATTCCCAAGCAAATGTGAGCAGTACTGGATTTTGATCTAAGACAGAGTGAGAACAGTTTTCCAAACATCAAAATACGCCACAAAGAGGAATGATTCTTTTTTCCCCCTTTCAGCTCTACATCAATGTACTCAACAAATTGAAGAATGAAGGACTTTGGCAGATGAACCTTTTTTTTCATCAAAGACTTAAAAAGACATGAACAGTTGTGTGTTCTGATTTGGAGGAGCTGCATTAATATACAATTCTTTGTTAACATTTGAACATTTGTTTAAACAAATCTTACTTTTATTTATTGTTCACACAAAGAGTTATATAAATTTTCAGACAGATGAGATGCAATTGATTCAATCTCTCTGAATTACTACAAATCATCTGATGGGATGTTGTGTAAGACATTTTATTAGTGCAGTTCAAGAAGGTAGGGATTAATAAAATCCTGTCAGATGGAGAAGAGACTGACTCATTGAAGGGGGGAGAGGGAAGGGGGGAGACAAAAATGAGTGTGCTTAAATATATAATCTGAATATGTAGAGTTTATCAGCAGAGCTTCTGATAGAGCTTGAGGTCACTTTCAAATTCCACTAAATGTGGAACTCTAGGAGGAGTGGAAGTCTCCTGAGAGATGGAATCCTGAGCGATGATGGAAAGCTGAGTGATAGCCTTCATATTGCAGAGAATCAGAAGATTCAAAATAAGGAGAACACTGTCTTTCATATTATATATTCTAAAAATGCTACTTAAGACAATAAAATGCAAGGTCATCCACTTAAAACTGAGAATTTCTGCTCTGAAGTGGAATTTATCCATTGGAAGTGAGAAAGGATAATGGTATTCTGGGGCATTAGGTAATCATGGGATGATGGTGAATCAACAGAACAGTGTAACGCTGAAAACCAGGTCAAGAATGTATCAATTGATCTGGTACTGTGAAGATGGAGAACTATTAATGTCATCATAAAAAGCTCTTGTGGGAGGGTGAATAAAATCCCCATCACCTGTACTCAGAACACATGAGGTCATGCTAGAGCAAACACAGAGAAAGCTGAGCAAAGGAACTGAGACACCATAACACAAAGTGCAAATAAAAGCTCCTTGTAATAGCCTAGGCAAGTGTAGGACAGTGCTGCTCTCTGTGCATACAGCAGGAGGTAATCACTGCTGTAAAAAAAACTGACTACAGAAGAAGATGAAATAAAAAGTGGGGGAACCTAACTTTGCCATATGCCTAGTGAATATTTAAAATCACTGAAAGAAAAATTTCGGAAACATCAATGCCAAGTAGAATAGCAAAACTAGCAGTAGACTGGGGGCTTGGGGAGTTGCTTTTTTGATTTTTAATCTTTTAATGTCAGGATTTTTTTGGATAACTTTAAAAAATAGATGGTACTTTACAGTATCCTGCAGTAGGAACACCGGAAAGTCAGTTCTAGTTGAATTTAGGATAACATTCAACTACATTTAAGGTCCCAGTCTAGTTGATGGACAAAGGTAGGATGGGTGCAAATAACTTTTACCACAACCAAGAATGACATGGAACTCATAAATAATCAGTTATATTGCACTTGAGATAAAGTGTATCAAATTAGCCATTTTATCTTTTGCAATACAATGAGAAAGGAAGATATACATTTTTGTGGAACTGATTGTAACAAAAAATACTTTTTAAATATTTTTCTTTCTTTTTTTTCTTTTTTCCTTTTTTTTTTCTCTTATTTTTTCTTTTTTTTTTCCTATTTTCTTTTCCTTTTTAAAAATTTACTTAGGGTTTGAAAGGTTTGACAGTTAGAACATTAAAGGGAGTATATGAATCCTTTCTGATTATGCCCTAAAAGAAGGGATTGCACTAGTGTAATAAAGACTGTATTGTATTAGTTTAGTAAAGGTTGTACAAATAATGCAATAAAGGGTTCAACTGTTGCCAATATTGCTGTCAGCCTCATCATTCCAAATTCAGCATAATTCTTTAATAACAGAATTAAAAAGAATAGAAAATAAGAACCAAATAATTTTAATGATATCAAAGGCCTTAATCAACAATTTGCTTAATTAAACACAGAATGCATCTCAGCCTGACAGAAACTCAAATCTGATTAGAAACAGGACAAGTGGTAAATTAGAAATGCTTGACAAGGAAGAAATCAACTGAAGGTATCATTCTCAATCCTTTTATACACATCAGTGGGGCACTAATACAATTGTGCAGAAGCCACTTGACTATGTTCAAGTTAAATGAACTCAGACTGAGTAGATGTGGGTGGAGTGACACACTTCACTCACAGCAGAGAAGTAGAGAGAGAGACCACTATTATGTGGATTTTTTGATTATTGGATAAAAGATGGAACAGAGCCTCCAAACCTGCTACTCAATGATGATACAGTACAGAAAGTTAGCTGTTAGGTAACAACACAAACTCAAACAGACTTGCAAACACTTGGGATAAATGTGTGTAAAAGTTTCCTATAATCTCATCCTAAAGACTGTCAGAAGTCAAAATTTCTCATCAGATAAGATCTTTCAAACATAAATTTGTTGTTGTGGAAGTTGCGCTGATATTTTCCTGCAGCTCTTTAGGAGCTGTGGCACATTACAAAGCCACAGCAGAACAGTTAAAAGAAAAAAAATTTAGGATTTAACTATTTCATGGGAAGCCCTAGAGCTATACAAAATTACAGAAAGCCCTGAAACTATAAATTAAATTTAAAATTTGTTTTGGGATATTTTTTTGATCCTGTCACTTACAGAAACTTTTTCTCAGTCACACAATAGAGTAATAGGCCATCTTGCTTTCCATCCATGAAGTGATTCTTCTCCTAGATTTCAGCTCCCTCCAAGACATTGCTAGACTCACTGGCTCTCAACCTTTTTCTTGTAAGCCAATCTGATGCTTAAAATTTTCTGTGACAGCTGCTCCTGAGCATTCTTTGTAAAAGGCAAAGATCTGGCAGAAACTTCACATTCCATAACCAAATTATTTCCTTGGTTATGTGGCCAATCCATTGGTACTGAGTGCTGAAATGCTTCTGTATCATTCGTTGTCCCAGAGCAAGACAAGTATAATCCCCTCCAATTAATTAAAAGAGAGGCATGCAGATCTTAACATTAACACATATAAAATATTTTAATATTCTCCACCATCTCATATTCTCCACATCTTCTTGATAATGAAAAGTTCCAGAAAAAATTCTCCAGTCAGCCACCTTATTCTCAGAACATATACTTTCTGAAGAGAAAAAGTATCCCTCCTTCTTTTCTGGGAATTTCAACAGTATTTCAACTATGGATGCAGTAGAACAAATAGAAAATAAAGGATCTTAAGATAAAACCTGAAGTGTTTCAGGGCAATATAGCAAAGCCTCTTTAATACTTCTCCTAGGGGGAGATGTTCTGGAGACAGGAGTAGAGAGGAGATCGTGCCCTGTGTCAGTGGACAGACAAACATTTTTCCGGCTTCCCTCTTCTTTCTGGGCAAACCTATGCCTGTGGTCCTTTTAAAAATTTTTGCAATAGAGACCCAGGTAAAGGGAATAAAATCAAGAGAAGGGTTGAAAGGACAGATTATATTTTCTTCTGAATGTCTGAGGAAAAAGAGTTCTGAAAAATTAGGGACCTAGTTTCTTTCATAGCAAAAATATTAAAAACCAAAGATAAACTATATTATTACTGCCAAAAATCAGAAAATGCATCCCACAGCTATATAAAAATTAAATTATTCTTACTATTGGGTAATATATAAAATTCACAGTAATTACATGGGAGACCAGACTCTACCTACCAAAGTCTTTATTTATTTCAGCATTTCCATCTTCCATCTAAAAGCAATACCCACTGCTTGAATTTTTTTTCTTTTGAATGACAGCGGTGGTAGGAAGAGCTCCAGAGATTTCTCATGCCATCTTCAGGAGAATACTGCTTCATGTGAACTTCCTCAGGAAAGAGCTTACACTAGAAAAGTTACTGAAACCATTTCTTGAGATGGTGATTATATTTTTAACTGGTTGCAACATGTAGGACTAGTAGCCTCATATATTCTGGCACTCAAAGTACAAAGTCTCATACATCTTCAGCAGTTCTATACCCAGAAAGTTTTAATATGTAGTATGTCAAATTTCTTTTTTTTTTTTTTTCCACAGAAATAATAAAAAAATCACATCCCCAGAAGAGTTTTCTCTAATCGTTTTCCTACCTACAAAGGGCAAGAAACTACTTTCTTCTTTTTCGTGCTTTCCAGACAGGTTACCTGAATAACAGCCATTGCATCAAGCATGCAGGCAGAGATAAGACACAGGGAGCATGGCTTAATTAGACCCTATTTTTATTAACTTGCTTCATTTGGAAGCTGCCCACTAATAATTCCCACTGCATTGATCATCACTCTTTCCTTAATCATTTGTACGTGCAGCTATCACCAGCCACACATCAGGTGCCCAGGCTGTTTTGGATGCCCTTATCAGCCTTTAGCCTGAAATCTGAAGGGAATAATAAACTGGTTCCAATATAGCCCACAGTAGACAGTGGCAGCTCCATCAGGAATCTTCCTTTTCCTCTTTCTCAATGAACTAAGCCTACAACAAGGTCCTGTTAAACAGCAGCAGACTAAATGTAGTTCCTGAACCATGTAAGCAATTCCTGGCAGGGATAGAGGGAAGAGCCTGGACATCTTTCTGCCTCAACTTAACTAAGAGAAAAATTCCCTCCCAGTTAAAAAAGGTCTTTACTATTGAAACTGGCCTTTAGGGATCCTGGCCTTGCCACTGAGGCCAGATATAAGTTTTGGACTAAGACTTACCCTTGATGGAGGAGGAACAGGATAGAAAACATTTAAACAAACTGGAGAGGTGTCACTTTTCAGTCTGGGAAAGAGAAGTCTCAGGAGAGATCTTCTCAAGGTGAGCAAATACCAGCTGTGAGGGAATAATGAGGGAACCAGACTCTTCCTGGTGTTACCCACTTACAGAACAAGAGAAAAAGAAAGAAATTCCGTCTGAACAAATAAATTTAATCTTTCCTGTGAAGACAGTCAAACACTGGAATAGGCTGTCAAGATAGGTTGTGGCATCACCAGCCCTGAAGATATTCAGAACCTGGCTGGAAAAGCTCCAGGACTGCTGGATCTGTCTGATCATGATTGACCAAGGAAGTTGGGCTACATGATCTCAAGAGGTATCATACAACTTAAAAATTTCTATAACTGTGTGAAAATATTACTGTTTTCTTTGCATTACAAATGGAACTGAGAAAACATTTGTAATGCACACAAACTATCAGCCCACTACACCATTCAATTACTTTATACAAGATTCGATCCAGCAGTGCCTTCAAATAGACACGAGAAAGTGGTTTCAGAATCACAGAATCATTAAAACTGGAAAAGAGCTCCAAGATCATTGAGACTGACCTTTGACTGAACACCACCAAGCCAACTAAACCACAATACTAAATGCCTCACCCAGTAACTTCTTGAACAATTCCAGGGATAGTGACTCCCGTTTCCCTGGACAGCCCGTTCCAGTGTTTGTGCTCCCAAAATGACACAATGTCTTATACTGGCTCATACACAGCTATCTTTCACTCCAACCAGCAGAGTAGCTCTGACTACAATTTTTTGTGACCATTTTCACTGTGCCTTAGGACCTCTGTCTGCCAATTTTAGAAGAACTCCCTATGCTGTAAGCAAGGACAGACTTTGGTGCAGGAATCTGATCACAGATGGCGAAAGGAATGGAGCTTTACTTTAAGTGGGCATTTACAGCCACACAAAGTGAACATTCTCTTGTAAATTACTGGCAGACCCGAATGCCAGTGTTTCAAGTATCAAGCTAAATTATCCATGCTAGATGTAAGGCACAGGAAAATCTAACCTGGATGTTTATTTTTCTAAAAAATGGTAGCGATCAGTTTGACATAAGATTTTGAACAATTGAAAGCTCATCATTTTAAATTGGACTTCTTTCAGTTTAGCTGAAGCTGCCTAGGAATCAAATTTAAATGAGGTAATTTTAAACAAAAATAAACGCTTCTATACATGTAATCTGTACTGTGTTAAGTAATACTGGTTTAAATTAGTATAAATTCATGTTCTGTACCTAAACCAGTAAAGCATGCAGAAGAAAACTAGCAAAGACCATGAATCCTTTTACATGTAAAGGAGAAGCAGCATGGAACATGCTCAACAGTGTTTAGTTGACACTGACTTTGCCAAATTAGTTTGTTTGTGCAAATTAGATGTTCTGGTAATGGCATACAAAGATGGAAGTTGGTTTCTTGCTGTCACAATGAATCAAAAGCTGAACAATACTCAAGTTCGGATATATTTCAAGTACCATAAAGTATTTGCCTTAGGTCAGTTTTATTTGTTCAACAGGAGCTTTAGATGTAAGAATGCATACACATTTGCCTTCAAAAGCAGACGAAGGTGTTCAAACTCACAGGGAAAATAGGGGCCCAAACCCTTGCCCCAAATGTAATGGACCAGTGAAGGAGTCTTCCATTACATCTAGGTTAAGCTCTGTCTTTACCTGGGGGCCCATTGCAAACCCAACTTTATCCTTTTTTATGGCTGCACAGCCTTTGACACCAGCACAAGAAACTCTGAAGTATATGGTGCAGCATTTCTAAGCTGGTTCTGCTTTTGGGCTCAGAAAGCAGGAATACCAATTTCTGTGGGATTGTTTGAGTTAAAGTCCATTTTTAACATTCACAGTAAGATTTGTTGTTTCTTAATTTGGTCCAAAGTGCCTCTGGACCCCAGCTGGCACATTTGAACTTAAAACCAGCAGGTTGTATTTAACTTAGAGGTCTGAAAAAAATCCTACCATGCAATATAGGTACCTCCAGAGGAACCTCAGGGTGTGCATACATAAATGGGAAATAAAGTAATGTATTACTGCCACTGAACACTTTCAATAGTCCAATCAGTGTCTGCCTTGAAAGGTTCACTTTGAAACAAAAAAGGTTTTGATAGTGTTATCCTTGCTTTCTGTATTTCCATAGTGCACACTTTGATGATGATCCATTTCCTTCAACAGCCGATTGAATTGATTACAAATAAATCAAATAACTTGCCATTATTTCATTTAAAGGGAAAAGAAGTTACCCTTGTGCTCAAAGGTCTTGTAGTGCTTGATATTTAAGAAAAGCAACAAACATTCTGATACCCAAAATAAAATCTGGGGTTTGCAAACCTGGCTGTTTGTCAGGTAATTTTTCAATGCAGTTTTCACAGATTTTGAGTAGTGATTAGGTAAAGACATGCCAGTTAAATACCTCTTGATCAATATATCTGAGTACATCAGTGTTATCTGATGTATTGCAGTTTTAAAAAATGGCATGAGAATGCTTACCACAGGTTGTATGATAATACTATGGGCGGCAGCAAGATTATGAAATTTTTAGTGTTGTCATTTCTTGGTTTCTCTAATGTGAAAAGATGCAGATGAACAGAATAATTTCCTGTCTGTAGGAAACAGGGCCTTTTCTTCCAACTCAAGTCTCAATCTTTCCAAGGGCAGCAATAGGCATCTTACTGTGACCCTTTGCCCACTCTAATAAACTTTGTAAGCAGAGGGGACTGGAAGCTTCCAGACAGGATTTGCTGCCTGTTAAGTTAGTCCTGCAAAAACTTTTTAGCTGTGGTGGCATGGCCTTCTGCTCTAGAAAAATTGAAGTAGACTGGAAAGAGTAATATTTTTCTCTATAAAGGACATGCATGCAACAAAGGACACATTTTCACATTTTATAGCCAACCTCTGTATTTGCCATAGCTGTCAGTTTACTAAAATCGTTTAGAAAAACAGGCACAAATAATAGTTATATTAATAAGAGAGCTCTGTAGTGTGGTGCTCAAGTTTAAACAGAATTTTTGAAGGTGAAGAAGACTTGAGAGCCAAACCTGAATAGATTTTGAATTATTCTGCTATTGTGCTAACATAGTGTTCTTAGCATTATCTTTGAACAAACTTGTTTTGTGGTTTCTGTGTGAGTTCTGCAAACAGCCAGTGATGGCTCAGCTTTTAGTTGCTACTAAAGAAATGGCCATGAAATTTCCTTCTGATGCCAAAAGTGGTTTATGCACTGGTTTAAATGATAAGGGATTTGAGGCACTAAGCACTGATTCAATGATCCAACTGAATTGCCTTCTTCCTTTTCAGTGTGCTGTCACATAAAATCTGTCAAGTTTTCTGTTGCTCCTAATTATTGTGGTGATATAATATAACCCTGCTGAAAGTGGTTTTAACTTTCCTTTTTTTGTTTGGTTTTTTATTTAATGAGACTTTTCCAATGGCTTTTCTTGCTTCTTTGGGTACATATACCTGTGACAGAAGACCTTAAATGTGACAAGATGGTGCTAAAACCACTATTTCAAATGTCACTGAAATTCTGATAATTGCATTATGCCAGTGGGTGCATTGTGCTCACTGCTTCTGTTCACATGAAATCTTTTGTGAGGCCTCCCTGCCCTGTAAGTCTTAAATTACAAGTGAATTTCCAAATGACAGACCAGCTCCAGCTACGTAAAGACTTCAGAGCACAGCGCTATCAGCTGAAATTCAGACACAAGATGCAGCAGAGATCTGTTGAGCTTTTGACAGATCAAAATGGTTTCAATGGTTTTGAGCCATTTCTTAGCAGCACACTAAACTGCCTTTCTCTCTTCATTGTCTGCACAGGAGGCCATTAGGGAGCAGGTGCAAGAGCAGTGCCTCCTTTCCCCTTCCAGCTGGATCCCCAAAGCAGATGGCCTGTCACCCTATTAGCTGCAGGTTTCTTCCTCTGGAGCTCAGAGAGGACAAAAGTCCCTATTCCAGTAGTTATACATGCTCCTCAGTTTCAATGTAATAGTGAAACAGCCTCAGATATGTAGGGATCTAAGGGCAGGTTTTTTGAAGCTGCAATTTCCAGCCAGTTCCATGCCCCTGATTGGCTTCCAAATCTCTGTCCTCTTAGTGCTGCTAGCTCTCATCCTGCACTGTTTGCTACCTACTATGCAGGCATTTCAAAGATGCAGTGTGGAAAAGCAGTGCACTAATTAATTTGCCCATGTTTAACTTGGAAATTACCTCTTTTGATGTCAAATTGCTAGTAGCATTATGGTGTGATTTGTCTGCAGAAGCACAGAGCTTAGAGCAAATTTAAACTCACAGTTACTCACCATCTTCTGGATTCACAGAAAAAGCCAATCATTAACAGCACATTATCTAACCAGCACACTGGGGTTTGTGTGCAATTCTGGCTAGTCCCAGCACTGAGCTTACACCTAGACTTGGGGAATTCCTCTTCACTTGATAGAATGACAGAACTTCGTTAACAATTCTGAAAGGCTGGGTTGGATTTTCCTGCTATCCAGAAAATTCGGGCACTACTAAAAAATTTAAATATTGCTTTGGGACCACTATAACTGTTTTATATTCAGACAGAAAAAAAATATTTCATTTATTAAATTGATAAGAGATACATTATAGAATTACAGTCTTCCAGCAGGGGACAAAAGCGTCTGGAATAATGCCACCTACGTTGTTCTTTTGCCCTGCTGTTTGCTCTTAAGAGGATTACAGCAGAATAGGACCAAGTGCATTTGGTTTCTGCATTATCTGCATTCTGCAACCCGCTGCCGTTCTGCAGTGTTCCCTGCTGGAGACTGACGAAGTGAAGACCCAAAGTTCAAGATAATTTCTCAAGCAATGTTTAAGATAATTTCTCTTTACTTTCTCAAATGGTTTTTAAAACGAAAGCAAGGTATAACTGCAGCCAACAGGCTCTGCAGAGATGTATAGAGCCTGCAATCATCTTACCAAAAAAATTTGCAAATGTTCATGCTAAAAAGCAATTTACAAGAAGCACCATCAGCAAAACATCAAGGAAAAAAACAACTAAAGGCAAACAAAAAAAATTACCACCATGAAAAAACCCCCACTTCTCAAACAATTATTGCTCTGGCCATCTTTGTGCTTGAGTTTCTGCCTAGCTCTTATCTCACTAGTAAAGAAAATATATTATTTGGAATTTAGGTTCCTGTGTCCCTTATTGGTTTTAGCTGCTTATTCTGGGAGCATGTTCTCTAAAAGCAAGAATTTTGAAAATAAGTAATTTAGTGCTGAGTAGGACTCAATAGTACCTCATTTCATGTGTCATATCTGGAAAGAAAATGTGGCCAGAGTAATTAATATTTTTGGGCACAATCTATATGTGCATATATATATATAGATTTCATTCAAAGATGGGTTTAATTAGAGATAAATAGAATTAAATGATACTTATACTTTTAGCTATATTGTAAAGTCACGGTAGAAGACTTGTGGCTTTTATAACTTGTTTGTTTTCAAACTGGGGTTCAAAAGAGACCTAAAATTAATCATGCAGGTTTAAGAGGAGGATGAAAACTCAATTATACTCAACTGTTGCAATTCTCAGAGGCAAAAGGATATAACCACAGCAAAACAAAACAAAACCAAACCCAAAAAACCTTCAAAAAACACCAACCAAAAACCTACCAAAACCACCAAAAAACAAGCAAAAAAACCACCCCAAAACTCTAATGTCAATCTGAAAAAGTTTCTTCCAGATTTTTCCATGAAAAAGAATTTTTATCCCCATAGAACTTGTGGGAAAGCCTGACTGCAACCTTGATGTTAAATGATAGCTAAGAGCCACTGAGGATGTCAGTGCTACTGAAGCAGAAATGCACTTTAGCTATTAACGCTAAGATGAAACCTTTATTTCTGAATGATGGCTTCAGATTACTTGGAGTGAGATGGGAAAGTTACAGAAAAAGTCTGTACCTGTAGAGAGGTGTCATAAAAAATGGAGTCATCAGACCCTTTTATGAATGGGCTTATACTGGTAGAATCAACTCTGAATGTTTCCCATGCTGGTGCTCATGAATCAGAAACACTGCAGTGATAAGTACCTCAGCAGACCTGACTGCAGGTAATACCACATACATCTAGACAAAATAAGATGGAAGATGTCTACTGTATTTTGTTTTCACTTCTTCAAGAGTGGGTTTTATTTTTTCACTTAATTTGAAATCTTTAGGATCACTGCTTTATTGGCTCCTGAGGAGAAATTCCCTAATTTACCGTACAGGTTTCTGCTGGGCTGCCAGTCTGATGGAGGGAGCTCTAGGGATTTGTCCCTTCAGCAAATTTTTTGGATTTCAGTGTTACTCTGATAAATGTTCATTAAAGATGAAAAGTTAATTGTAATGGAATTGCAAAGCTGTGAGAACCAGAGAAAGGGTCTGTATGTGCCAAACAAGTAGGGAAAGCAGACACCCAAAAAAAGCACAATTCCTGCAAGTGCAAAAAAAACCCAAAAAAACCCAAAAAACAAACAAACAAACAAAAAAAAACCACCAAGCTCAAAGATCCTTGAAATACTGCTACTGAGCTGCTTTTTGAGCTGGTTGAACTGCTGACTCTGTCTTTACTGTGATGTCCCTAAATGTCCTCTGCTCCCCTGAAATCTCTTCCAGTCTTTTCTTTTAAGAGAATTGAAAATGATAGGCTTGATGTATAGTTACCAGCTGACATTTCTATTGCCTCTGGGTCTGACAGCCATGAATGTGCTGGACTTCTGCTGTGCAAACATCTAGCTCACTATCCTGATGAGGAAGGAAAATCAAACAAAACAGTTCACAGCATGGCTTTTTAATGCAGAATGTTATAGGCTCACCAAGTATGTCCCTGTTGATATTCTTACACCCTTCTTAGAAAATCACAGCACTAAAACGTACAGGAATCTTAAAGCACAGAAAAGAGACAAAATCCAGCAACATGTATTTTTAGCAGCTTTAAATCTTCTTCACCAGACCAAATTAAAGCAGTTAGATAGTCTTGTTACTGTTTCTGTGATAAATGACAAAATATAAAGCTGTTCTCTAGAGAGCGTCAGGACACAGGAATTTTGTGTCTTGGGATTATTTTAATGCAGCAGAAGAACTCTTGTTTGTATATGAGAAAAATTACTTATACCACTGCAGTTTATAACAAAGTTACCACAGTCTATAAAGAAGATTTCATGTTGACTACAATCAGAACCAATTGTTAAACATATTTTGCCTCATTTGAATTTTTTTTAAATGCTTTATTTTCAATTCTGTTTAATTTCTACCCTGTTTATAAACCACAGTACTAAATTGTTCTGAAGTTGAAGCTCCTAAATGTCATGCACAGGTTAATGGCAGTGCCATGCTTTTCTTGCTTTCAGCCAAGGTTTTGAAGCATGTGTGTGTATAGAGATGCTTTCTTCTTGCTAATCTGCTAATGCAAATAATTCAAAATCTGGAATATCAGAGTTCTCTTTTTCTTTACATTATTAAAATACTTCCTTTTTTTCTGCTGTTCTTCATTCAAAAACAGTTCCAGCTGGTGCCCAAAGGAGCCCTGCAGCTCTAAGAGGCTTTCCATCAAGAGCAGCAGGGTAACCTAATCTCAGTGAGAGCCTGCTTGTTGTGTCTCTAAATCTTCCCAGCAAAATGCATGGTCTCATATTTTATACATAAAACACTGAACTCCATATAGAATTGTTACCTGCCATTCTGCACTTTCTTGGTGTTCAACACCAAATTATTTCAGCATTTTACCATGATACATTTTCTCACAGCTTCCTCAGGAATCTAGGATACATGTACCGGTTGGAATGTTGAAGTGTCAGTATATCAGGAAAATAGATTAATTTTCATATTCATTTCTATAGGAAAAAAGAAAATTAGCAGAAATTAGAAATCACTGCAGTATTTTTACATTTATGTTTTTATATCATGACTGATAATTAGCAGTTATAATGTATATTAATAATACTTTAAAAATTTGACTGAAATAACATTTTTTGAACACTGGTACAATTCTTGATCTTTCTATAGGTTTATAGACCTTCTAACACCTCCAAGGTTTTTCCAAAACTCTTACTATTAAATACATTCATGTATTATTCCCTATACATTTACCATATACTATTTACTATACTATTCATTAGAATGAATATCCTCCAGATACATTGATCTATATTCTGTTTAACTTCCCAAATACACCATTGTTTCTTTCATTTAAATAGTTTTTTCCCACATATTCATATTAACTTGAGCAATGTTTCCTTTTTGAAAAAGACTCAGGTTAGAAAGAATAACAAAGATGTAAAAATCACCCCAAAATACATTTATTCTTGAAATTCAAAAAGAAAAACAAAACAACCTGTATCTTTTTGCACAAAGGATGGTTGGTATAATGTTCCTTGAACTCTGATCTCCTATGAAATCAAGAGATGGCATTTGCCAAGCTAGAGGGGTTGCTAGCAGCTGATATCACCTTCCCATGCTTTCCCCTGCAGTGGGATAACTGCTGAGGCAACCCCTGTATTAAGTATGTTAATTTCAGCTTTGTGCAATCACTTTGACCTGCAGGAGGTGAATCATTCAGCCGTTTATCTGCTAATCAATTCTGACATCTTCCAAGAACAGGCATAATTAATCACACCTCCCTTGATTTTGTGTTTTCATAAACAACATTGTTCTGCTGTCAAGATCTCTTGGTTCGATATATTTGGGAGCATGCCACCTGTGATTCAACACTGCTTTCTCTCATGACAAAGCATCATGTTGATAAAATAACCCTTTTATTCTAATTTAATTATACTATAGCTTTGTTTAAGATGATACCTATTTCGGCTTTCATTGACGAGTAATAAAATTCTGCAGAAAGAAAAAGCGTCACAAATTCTGACTCGTTCATCTGTATGACCGAACACTGAACACAGTGTTTAGCCACTCTGCTTTAACTTCCATTCATGGTTATTATTCTGGGGTTAGTTTGGTTAATAAAGTCTACTAATTGCTACTGTGCTTCAAGGTTATACATTGTTGCTCCAGGACTGTTGATCGGCCTCATCTTTTTGGTCTAATTTTTTCCATAAATCACTACTTGAGATATTCCATGTATTTCCAGAGGCACCTATATTTCAGGTGGAATTAGTGGTTTTCCTACACTCCTTCTCCATATTTGCTGTCACTTCACATCAGATGTATCCAGCTGTATTGTTTGATACTGCCTGAGGTACACAGACTTCATCATTCCCTCTCAGCATGCTACATTTCAATAGTCCAGGTCCATCTGATCTTATGTAAGGCCTCTCTTTCAATGTACTGTGTGGGAGCATATCCCGAAGAGAAGGGAGGATGATAAGAGACAATCAAACTGTGACTCAAATGTCACTAATGGACAGATTCATCTATCTAGCTGAATAGGTCTCAGGCATCTCAGCAACCAGTTTCCTGTATTACACTGAAAGAGACCATTTACCCAAGCTCTGGAATGACAAAGTCCACCATCAAAACTAATCTGGGTTAGATATTTCCTTACAATATTCAGTACAAAAATGTCTTTAGACATTTCACATCACTGGCTGAAACCACACACGTGCAGGCAGGACCGGTGCAACAGGTGATGCTGCCCACACCAAGACGTTCTTCACTATAGAATCCTCACATGTTCATATAATCAGAAAAGCTGCAGGCTGTTTATGTACCTGTGAACAAAACCATTATACAATCAATTTGTCAAAGTCATATTGAGATCTTAGTTGCCGATATGGTGCTTCTCTACATCTCTTGATACCTATGTAAATTTTAAAATAAAGTCTTCTAAGTTTCAAAATCTTCCTGCTCTGTTTAATGACTCCAGGCTACTTCAGGATTTCCCCCTGCTTTTCAAAAGAGAGTGCACAGGCTCATTTAAGTGTTTGCTTCACAAATCATTCCACAGAAGCATGAGTGGTTAAGAAAATACAAATTCCACAAATCCATTTTATAAATTTACTGAAAAAAACCCAGAGATGGTTTCATTCACTTCTCCTGTTATTCTTTCTCAACCTCCTAAATTTCTTATTCTGTGCTGCCTGGTTAAAATACTTTGTTAAAAACACTGGCAACAGCTCAAACCATGTGGAGCATAGAGTGCCGGAAGATACAACTTGCAAAACTTATAAGGCTGAGGAGATATTAAATCTAGGACTCCCATTTGCTCTTCAAAGCTGTAAACATCAGTAGCCTCATTTTACAAGAAAGAATCAACTCCAGTTTGTTGTCTGAATTAATAACTCTATGTACATTCAGCTTTCAAGCTTGAGGGAAGAGAGAAATCTATCCGCAGCCTTGCCTCTATTATCTCATTTCCAGAGATGGAGTTTCAGAAATACCCCAGGCTTAATGTTGCCCCTTTTCCTTGTTGCTAGAAGTGTCCTCCCTTAGCAAGCCCACAAATGTCTTCTCAGGCATGCAACTCTCTTCAGGCATTGCACAAGGATCATAGGCTCCCAATCCTACATTTTGGATCCTTTGTGATTCTCAAAGGTGTATAATTTAGAGGTTCCTTTTGTTTTACCACACATTTTACATCTGATTGGTGTTTGCCTCTAAAGATAGACTACACTGCCAACATAATGCAGACACAATTAATGCTGTTCTGTGTAGCATTTTGACCATGGCTCCAAAAAAAGTGCAGTTTGCTAATTTAAATATTGAGCAATTTATTTGCTAATGTAACATGAAAAGATCAGCTGGTTAAATAGATTGTTCCTGTGCCCTTAGCAAGTAAGCAAACTTAAAATAAAAATCAGCCATTGCAGAAAGTGTGATACAAAGGAGACACAAAACTTGAAGAAATGCTTGAGAAAGCTCTCTTTTTATTACATTCAGCCTATGCATTCCCAGGTAATAGAGAGCAACCAGCTGCATCCATCACTCTGTGGTAGAGATCTGAATGATGGTGACTCATGAAACCTGACAAAAGGCCATTACAAAAGAAAGCATTAATTGTGACTTCAGCAAAAAAAAATATTTGAGAATAAGATCTATGTGTATAAAAACTCAAATGTGTCATTGCTACAAGTAAACTATTCAAAATTTAGCATAGGATAGATGTATAAATGGGAAGAACACCACAAGGATTCAGGTCTAATTCAAGCAGTATGCACAATCTTTAAATTTCCCATCATTTTTTAGGGAATTTAAAACCCTGTGGAATTTTGAGGATCTATGTTGCGGCAAATACCTGAGCTCTGCATTGTTTTATCCAGTATTGATCTAACATCTAACTCAGTGTATCCTTAGATGGTCTTCTACATTGCTGTCAATAATAGTTACATCTTGGCAGGAGTGTGTAGTAAAGAGAAAATCAGCATTTCTCCCAAGTACACATCTCTACAACAAATATGAGGAGGATAATACTAGGCTGTCTTTGAAATTTAAGCAACTTTCAGATCAGTTAGCTATGGAAATAGGATATTCATGGTCATTCTGCTTGTGGACATGTCCATCTGCAAACCATCCTTTCTACCCAGTTACTTTTGTGCCTAATGACTGATTTGCATACTAATTGATACTAAATCAATGATCTCAAAGGTAAGTAATTATATTTTTCAGGAAAGGGGCAAGAAAATAGAAGATTATATTAATGTTTTTCCTCCTGAAAGGCCAACACATGACCCTTCAAACATACTCCAATGAAAACTTAATATCTGAATTTAATTTTGAAAGCAAAAGTTTAGTTAAGCATAGTGGTTCTACTTAAAAAATAAACCTCCTATCAAGCATTAATCCTATGGTACTCCTCAAAAAAATCAAATTGCTTCTTGCTTTCTACTTATTTTGATACTGGGGTAGGAACTTTTCTCTGTCTCTTGTGCAGCAAATGTTACAGTAGTGTTTTACACATGCTGCCAATGAAAGTTCAGACACACCTGGCAATGCTTATTTGCTGGTTTTTAACATTCATGTGGGATGAGTATACTCCCAGTTTTGGGGCAGACCTTTTGTAAGGACTGTACTCAGGTAACAAAAGGTGGCTGTACAAGCAGTCCTAGTTTGGTCAGAATATTTTTGCTCCTGCAATGCTTGCTGGTTTTTGGAATGCTAGAAGTCAAATTCCAACATAAGATATTATTGGCAGTAATAAATAACCACTACTAATTCCTCCTAAATACCTACAGTTAATAGGAGTGCAAATGAGTACATTGATAACTACAGGCAACTTTGCCTGTGGGATTGAGCATTCTATAGTAAGGAAACTGATGATCCACTTGCCAAGCACACACGGAATCATTCTATCAGCTCAATTTATCCTCAGCTTCTGGAGAGAAACTTTCAAAAGCTTCAGTGTTGCAGCATAATTACAGCAGCAACGAAATCTCCATTGAAACTCATGGAGTTTGATTGGGTAGTGCAAAAGGCCCATAAATAAATGAAGGTTTTGATTTTCTGGGGAGGAACCAGAAGGATTCAGAAGCAGTAAGGCCTCCAGCCCTGGAAATGCTGAAGAAAAATTCTGCACTGGGATTTCTCCATTTATGAATATTGGCATCCAAGATCATGTCTCCAGGAAGCATTATTTCCTCTCTACGTGATTTACTCAAACTGGCAATTTTTTTCTTTTAGTTTGCCATTTAATTTTTTTCCCCTCAGGCTGAATATCTTTCAGAGCACAGCAACACAGCAACAAGAGTTTTCATCATGTTAATTCACCTCTTTACTCTGTATATTAGAATTGGTCCTTCAGGTCTAGTAATATATTTGGGAAGTAATGATGAAGTAAAGCAAAAAAATCAAGAAAGATGGGACTAAAATTACGTAGAGGCTGTATATATTCTGTAATTATTTACCCCTATGTAATAGTGACAGAAACAACTTGTTCCTTGGAAATTTCCATCCATTCATATGATGACAATATTTCTCACTCAGTGTGCTAAAATTTTTGCCAGGAAATATTGTGCAAGGCTAAAGACTGGAAAAATCAGATTTCCCTTGCAATTCCGCCACAAACTTCATGGAAAATACTAAGAGGTATTTTAATTTTTCCCATTTCCCCATCTGTGAAATATGAATATCTTTTTCATAAATGTTCAGCACAGCTGAACATTTGTTTGCTCATATATGGGCAGTGCTTGCAACTATTGGATGGAAAGAACAGATTAATAGTTATAATGTAATTACTGAGAAAAAGCAGGAAAATTGCTAACTAATGTGTGAAACCTGATACTTCAAGGTCTTCTTCTAGGGAGAAAATTCATGCCTGAGCTGCCAGTTCTGAGTCAGAAGCTTCATTTACTATATTGTCTCCTATTCTTTTCCATTTTCTTGGACTTGCAACTCGTTTTCTTTTTTCTCTCCTCTCCTCTCCTCTCCTCTAAACTAGGCTGACAGAAGGGAGATTCAGCCACACAAGTGCACTGAGGTCGCTACCTGAACCCTGATAGAGACAAAGTGCCTACACACAGTAAGGGGATGGGAGAAGTTGGATAACAGCAAATCTTTTAACCACATCAGACTTCTGAACTCCTGAGAGACAGTTTAGCCAAAACAGCTTTGTAGCACCCAGGTCTGTGTTGCTTTTACTTGAACACAAGTATGGATTTTCTGTGGTTAAAATTTGGGTAGACTACTAACAGAAGCAATTTTGCAGTTTGTGCAATAGCACCTCAAATTTACATCAGAAGGACGTAGACTGTGCATGTCTAATGAACAACTGCAACAATAATGTTTTATCTGGTCATATGGTTGATTTGAGTGTATAACTCTGTTGTTTGTGCTTTCAAACTAAGTATGCTAATGAAAGAATGGGCTATGAATCCACATGTAAACAATGTGTTACAATTTGCTTCAAAGGTTTGTGTACGTGTGACTACAATTTTAAATAAAACATTTTTAAAATATAGGGGTGATAATTCTTGTGTTGGCATATGTATATAAATTCCCTGCTTTAAAATGTGTAGGATGAGTAATCAGACACTATTTTTCTGGCTGATTCTATGATTATGGATTGATATTACATCATCACTGCTCCCCCACAATACCAATAGTTGATGGTATTTACCACTGGGATGAATGTTTTTAAAAACTCTTGCCATAATTGGTTTGCTTTACATAGCATAATCTATCCCAATTTAAAAATTTGAACACTGTGAAAAAGACAAAAGGTATGTCTAAGTATTTCATAAAAAGCTTGTCTTGTCCTGAACATACAGTGATATGTTTAATGAAGAATACTTTGAAAGAATGGTAGATCAATTCTTGCCACTTACCTTGCAGCAATAGAATGATTCCCAGGGTATATACAATAGAATACCTACTCTAATCAAAATAAGCCATTAAATCTATCTCCCTGTCCCAGAGCAACATCAATTATTAATTCTACACTATTCAAAACAGTGTTTTCTCTGAATTATCATGTAAAAAATGTTCTTGGAAAAAAATTCCATGATCCCTACTAAGCAGTACATTCTATTGCTTAGAAAACATTTGTTTCTGTCTAGCTGTACATCTGCTAGTCTACACATAAATAATGTTCTCTGTTTATGTTCAGTCAGAACACACTTTTTTTGGACAATTTTAACTCATTTTTATACCTTGTCCATAGTGGATTTGGAGAACAGCTAATTTCCTTGCAATATCTACTAAGTTTCTACAAACTTTGCAGGTCTTTAAAAGACGAGAAATTTTGCCTGTGGTTCACTGGTTTTCCCAGTGAAGCTCTTGTTCCCACTTCCATGGTCCTTAGGAGTACCTACCGTGTTTGTAACTTCACCAGTTTCCAAGTACACAGGAAGCTGAGTCCTGGGATCCTTTATGGTCACTTAGAGGTGTCACAGCTCTTTTGTGGCTTAAACAGCATTCAAAACAATTTCCCCTCACTGTGGCTCTGATCTTGCCATAGTTTTCTCACCTGTAGACTGAAAAGCCCCAATGCATATGTTTCTTTTTTAAAAAAAAAAAAAAAAATCAGATTAATCCTACTTCTCTGTACTGAGATTTTTGTTTGTCCAAAATCTTCTTGCAATGGAGATCCAAAAGCCACAGAAGGCAATTCAGCTAAAATCTGGTACAGAGGAGTAAAAAGGTATTTTTTCATGTGTCTTAAAGAGATCCCAGGTCAAACTATGTATTTTTGAGGAAGCTTGACTGCCTTTGACTGGCATTCAGTACAGATCCTACTAAACTCCTCCTTCTGCTGGGTTACAATCTTTTCTGTCATTCCCTAAAGCATCAGGGCAGCATGATTAAGCACAGCACAGAAGACAACCACCAACCCTGTGAATCACAGGCTTTTAGTATAAAGTCATGCCCAGCAGCCATTTTTCCATGATGTCCACTAGTAAGGTATTAAGTATAAATTGGAAAATATTTACACAGGATTTTTTTTTCTGAGTCTCTGTAGGTTTTTATTTTATTTTTTGAAAGCAACCCCTCTAAGCATTTCTTCCCTCTGAAACACAGAGCACTGACTCAAGTTAAGATGTTATCATAATTTTGGAGTCTACAAACATAATCACTTTGAAGACACCAAGGACGATCTTTGGAGGGCTAAATCCAGGATCACTGATACTTAGACATGTATCATTTTCCATTTATAAAGCACCATGCAAACCCCAAGCCATAGACAGAGCTTCCAGAATTCTTAATTATGCTGAAGACAACTGCAAGGTGAAGGTATCTAAATAGAAAAGAAATCAAAAAAATAAATTATGTTGACAGGCCTGCATCTGATTTTTTTAAAAATGTTTTTATAATTTAAAATAAAGTTTAGAGAGACTGGTTTTTTTAAGCATACATTAGATTTGACACCTATATCAGTATTACATTTCAGTTTTTGTGTCATTATAACAGATTTTCAGTAATTTTGTACAATAGACAACAGAAAAGTTCAGAAGACTGAACTTTAAACAAAAAGTCTGAAAGTTAATTTACAGTAAAGATAAAATTTACCTGGAATTCAAATGAAATACTTCTGCAATCTAATAGGCAACATACATGGTATAGCTAAACAGAGTAGTCATAACAAATAAGTAAGAAAACAAAGGATGGTTGAGAGAGGTGAGGTCAGAAATAAACAGAAAATAGGGAAAATAAATGTGTACATATTTACTGTAAAAGTGAGAGTACCAATAGCTTTGAAATACTTGAATAACTTATGTATCTTCTTTTCTTTCCACTGGAGCTATTTTTTGTTATTTATTGAAATCTAAGTTCCTAAGTTAACTTGTATAATAATTTACAGTTCTTCAGTTTGGAAATTATTTGACTTAGCAGAACCATTAAAGTAAGAGGAAAAAAAAACACTTTCAATATAAATTATATATGCTGTGTTGATTATGATCTCTTTTTTTTAAATTTATTTAGCTCAAATACTATAGTAAAAGATCCTAAAAACACAGAAAAAAATTGATCTCACATTTACTATAAAGAATTGCAGGTGACTCCATGTCATATTGAATGCACTGTATTTAGGTTCTGATTTAGAGTCTTGAAACAGGCCTACCATGCTTATTTATATCAAAATGTTGAAATTCTGCTCTAAGTTTTCTTGACCTGGTAATAAATTTGCCTGATGCTTTAACCATTAGTTTATTTTATATAT
>VXAC01005032.1:90206-135124 GCA_013399225.1 Rhipidura dahli | reverse complement strand
ATATATATATTTATTTTTTTTTTTTACGATGGAGTAGAATATGCCCAGGAACCCTTAGTAAAAAAGAAATATCATTTAATGCAACTATACTGCACCTATTTCAGTGGCATCTCTATGGCTTGAGCAAGGTTTCCATGAGAGCTTTCCAACTATTCAAAATTCTGATCTGATACCAGAAGAAACAAAGAAATATAGACATCTTCTTTACATCTTTCTAAATTGAAATCCATCACAAACAGCTCCTTACACACATACCATCACCATTGACTTGAGGGAGTCTTCTTCATTCTTCCCTCTGAATAACAGCTGTAAATAACAGACCTCATCTAATCTGTGATCCTGGCCAGTTTTTAACATTTTTTCCTGTGTGGCATCTTTCTTCAAACAGTGTCTTTCAAGGCGGTCTGCCAAATTCATTGAAAGAAGAACATGGCTACAATGAAGACAGATTGTAATTCACAAAAATAGTCACTATTTTGTAAGTCACAAGCAAGATGCAGGCAGATGGAGACAGCTACTGCAGGTACAGATTTAAGGGATTTGAGCCTCTGTGGCAAATTTGTAGTGTGTGTCAGAGCTGACTTGTGCCAACAAAGAGATAAGAAGAACTTTGGGAGAAGTCTATCGCATGGCAGGAGATACAAAGAGAAGCCTTGCACAAATGCTGCAGAGATAGTGGCCAGGGAGGTGGCAGCTGTAATTTGGTGACCTGTTCCGAAGGGATCCTGATTTCTGTCTGCATTTCTTCTTTCCCAGCGGGAGACAGGTGGAAGCACATCTATTATCTCTGCCAGCTTCTGCTCCCTGGCCTTCTCAGTGAACACTGCAAAGAGTATTCATCTATTTCTTCCCAGCATTGTCAACCTTCATGTCAATAAATTATCCTTATCTGTTAGAGTTGCTGTCATCTCCTCTGCTGACCTTTTGTTCTCTATTTACTTGAAACATTTCTTATAATTTATCTTAACCTCTGGTGCAATCTTCCTGTCATTCTCTGCCTTTGCTTCTCTTTCCTTTATTTCACAGTGGCTTAACTTTGTTTTGTAATACTTTCAGTCCTTTATAGATTTTGGTTTAGATCCTTTGAATGAGCCTCTCCTGTTGAGGACTTATTGTAGCTCTTTCTGTATTGACCTTTCTGACCTTTTCATTTTCTTCTTTTTTTAAAGCCAGGAGGAAAAAATATTTGAAAAGACATTATTACTATACAGCTAGCATTCTATTTACAGGTAGCTCAATTTGTGAAAGCAATAACTGTTGTGTGAACTCTTCCTCTCCTCTCCTCTCCCTCCCCTCCCCCCTGCCCTGCTCCTCCCCACCCCTAATCAAATTGCCCTAATTTGATGCTCTGCACTGTTTCAAACTCTTTCTGCATTTAAATTTTTGCAGGTCTGAGTTTTTTAATATTGCAAGTTGCAAATTCTCCAGATTCTATAATACATGTTTTTGCATCTTGTTTTTGCTATATTCTCAATGCATGTGTTCAACATTTTTGCTTTTTCCCAGAAAACATCATCATGCTTTTTTCACATTTGGTAATATTTGTCCTTTGCTCCTTCAGGGCTGTTGCACATATTGCTATAAGGAATTGCACCTGATGAATTTTCAAACATTTTGAACTTTTGTTCACTGACTAAATCCATATTCTGACTTTCCTTTAGTGTATGCAAATGCATCTGAAATGTGAAACCTCTCCTTCATGTGCCCTACCTTAAAACTTTAAAAGCTGGAGTCATTACTTCAGCTATCATTCCCCACTCTGATCTACTCAATTTTCAACTCTTTACTTAAATACCATGTCCCCTGCCACCAGCCACACCCTCAAAACCCACCAAAGTTTTAAGCTTCACTAAATCTTGCCAAAGGCATAAGGCATTTCCCAGCATTTCTAAGCATACTGAGACAGGGAGGCTCTACCCAAGGCATAAAAGATAAATCCTATGAAAGAAAGAGTTTAAAACAAACTTTCTGATGAGATTTCCTTTCCTCTGGAGTGATTTTGTTGTTGTTGTTGTTGTTGTTGTTGTTGTTGGAGTCCGATGTACATCTCTAATCTTAATCATTTTAAAACCATTACCTGTTCCTCTCATGTTAAAATATATGTATATATATATATTTAGTTATTTTCTTCTTCTTCATTTACCACACACATTTTTGTTTCACTGCTAATAAGAATTCACTCTTTTCATTTCTTTCTACTGATTTCAAATGAAGTTTTATCTTTATTCTGTCATTTTAATCTCTAACTCTCTTCTGGGAATAGGCAAGCAGCAAAATCCATCTATGAACTACTGATTCTAGGCTGACAGACGCAGGGTTCAATCCTACTCAGCCACCATAAATCGCTAAAAAACAGTTCAGTAATCTGAAAATCTTCATTCTTATGGCTTTGTAAAAGTGACCAGAAGTAGAGTGAAGAAATTTCCCAGAGAGTAAATAAAAAACTGGGGAGAGTTCAAAACTAATGGGTGGACACTAATTTCCTTTCCAAACTATTGCATGCAGAGACACTAATAGAAGGAAAGTCCTTCATATCCTGAAGCATGTATTGATATCTTGAAACAAGAGATGAAGCAGCATCCAATTATACTGTGTTTCAGGGATCACTTGTCCTGTGTTCTGAAACCTGCAGTTTAGTTTTACCAAAGGATGACATTTCATTTCCTTGATATCAGAGTGTTAGGTATTCGCTCTCTAATTAAACAGTTGCCTTCTAACAAAAAATTAAATTAGTAAGTGTGCATGTTTAAAGTTGGCTGTACAAATTGTCTCTGTGAAGTCATACAGAAATTAACTATTGCATACTACATTATGTCATGTCAGTAGTTTACAGAAAATTACCCAAAAATATAACTAATTACAGTAAATTACCATATCTTGAGAGGGTCAGATGAAGATTGAAGAGAAAATTGTGTTCACAGAACAGTACTTATTTTTACTAACACCTTCTTTAAGACTAACTCGTGTAATTAATTTTAAAATCATTTTTTCATTGAAGATCTAGGTCTTTATACCTACTTTTATGATATGTATATATTTTAACCACTCTTAAGATCATTGCTTCCTATTAAATTGTCTCATTACAGTCAATACCAGTTTTGTCTTTTGGATTTTAATACAGTAATGATACCAATTTTGCTGCAAAGAAAATAAAAGTGATGGAATAAAGAGAGAAACTTTGATTGCTTTGCTTAGAAGAATCATCAGTCATTTTAGCATTACACATGATGCTTTTGGGGCACATAAATAAAACCACTGATTTTTCTGCCTAGATAATTCTAAGTATTCACATCCAAGTTCTAAGTGTCTAAGAGAATATGTTAGAAACTTCAATAGACCTGGCAAGGCAACAGAAAATATCCTAAGAAACTAGGAAGATATAGACCTTTCTGTACATGTCCCAGGTATTTTCTTTTAATTCAAATATGCTGTTGCAAAACACTAATAAAAAGTGGAGTTAATGCTGTGCAGTTTATTCACCCCAGCCTCTCGGGGAGCTGAGACAGGATTCTAAATGCACTGTGCCGTACGGCCAGGGAAATAACTGGATCATTCCCGTGTTTTCCAAGCTGTGATAAACCACAGGTTCTGTGATCTGAAATGCAAACTTGAAAATTTGGAGAGCTCATTACTTTTTTAAAAGGCAACAGATAAGAATGCCAATATGTCCATCATGCTACAGTGTGATGAAGTTGTATACATTAATGGAAGTCAGTCTAATAGGAAGCAACAAATACATTTTTTCTCGCTTGAGTTGCTCACTGGTCCACCTTTATTCAGTTTGAAACACAGCTCTCCTTCCAGCTCCCAGCCTCCAGTTCCTCTATGAGTTCTGTTAATCACCACCAGGAATTAAGAGTTGGCATTCATTTACTTTGCAACTTTATTGAACATTCCTCAACCATATACAAATGAAAAGAGACAACAATTCATTTTCTTTAAAACTGACTGTTGAATATTTAATGTCTTGAATAATTTCCTGGAATAGGAAACAGAGCACTAAGCTGTACCAGATTTTTGTTTTGTCAGGGGGAAAGCTAATTATGATTCAAGAAAACTGAGACACTGTATAATTAATTTCCAGCTGCCCATCTAAGAAGTCCATCAGTACTCCACAAAGACACATGTGAAGGTTTGCCACCAGTACAGGTGCAGAGTTTTAAGAAGGACTCTTTTATTGGCTCTTTCTCTTACCTTGCTGAGTCTCAAAAAAAGCATGTGTTTCACACAGCTGAACAGTAATCAAGACTCTTACTTACAGGAAAATCACTCTAATCTTTGAAAACGCTTTTCTGGTCTTCTTCAGGTATTTGCTTTTAGAAGTCACAAAGCAAGGAAAAGGAAATAGCTCCTGGGATCATACCCTGAAGTTACACTGAAGGGTTACAGAAATTAGATATCTCCTTTTGCACTAATTACTGTGTTAAAGAAATTGTTGCTTCAGAGAATGCAGGGGTCAATAAGGTACCAAGAATGGGAGGAAAAGCAACACAGACCAGAACAGCCAATCCTTTCTGGAATGAAAATCAGGACTGAACTGTGGGAGAAGACTGTGAATAGAACTGTTGGGATAAAGATATGAAGTTCTGCCTTTTTCATCTGAAAATGGAAGCTTCAGAGTAGGTAGAAGCAACAGTAAAAATGGTAGCCATTGACTGGTGTTGGGTGGCAGAGAAAGATAAAAGTCTCAGTCAAATGGAGGATGCTCAGCAGAAGTGGCTTCAACAAACAGAGGTGAAAAGTCAAATCTTTGAAGGAAAAACTGGCTTATAAAAACCAATCATTTACAACTGACCAGCATTCCCATTACAAGAAATTCTGGAATTGTTCTTAAGTTCCCAGAAAAATCTGTTCATTACTCATATCTATGAGAGGAATAATTTCTCAACCAATTATCAGCAAAATCAGCAGAAAAAAATTCTTTGAGTCCTTAAAACATACTAGTGATAGGGGAAATAAGGATATCTTTAGCTGAACAATACCCCCTGCTATCAAATTATTGACCAAGTTTTTATGAAATCACACAAGGAACACAAATTTTTGTTTTTAAAAGTATTTTTTATTCTTTATCTGAACATTGTGCAAGTTTGTGTTAGGGACACTACTGGAGCTCCAATGAGCTTCCAGATATACCCCAATACTTCTGTGAAAGATCTTCAAAGAGCTTTTGAGCTGGAATTTCGTTTTGGTTTTTACCACACAAACAAGAGCACCATATCTTGTGAGTCATCCGAGACAAATAAAACTTTCATTGTAAAGTAAACAGTTTTCTACCTCTGTTTATTTAGTCCAAACAGCTTTCTTGTTGTGCCCAGAATACTGAAAATCTCTTGTGCTATCAGTCTGTTTTGCTCATATTACATGGGACTCAAGCTAACTTCTGTCCAGATCTCTTTAGAGTTAACACAGATCTTGCATCAGGATTTCTTGGACAACTCTTTTGCACATGGAATGAACTTTAAGACAGCAAAGCTAAAATAGTTTGCTAATTTTGATTCCATCACATAAAGGAAAAAGTAGATATTTTTCAAGTTAAAAAGAAACTAAGTAAACTAAATCTTTTCTTATTCTCCAGAAATGGATCCTAAAATGAAGAAAGAAAAATATTCTAACGAGCTTTGTTAAAAACATCAGAAACACAGAAATAAATGCCATATTTACAGCATTTTTAAACAACTTCCAGGGGTATTGCTGTGTTACTTCTTGTATGTTCTTGACTCAAATGTAGGGTTGAGAATTTTTGTGAGGTTAAAAATTAAACTACTTCACTATAACATTAATGTTAGACATTAAGATGATATTAAATATTTCTGGTAGATATTTACTTAGTTTCTATAACTGCTTAATATTTCCATGCATCACTTTGATTGTGCAGCTATAGAATAATTAAAAATACTGCTTTCTGAATCTGAATTGTGATAAAACTTTTCATGGGGTTTGGCTGCACGCTTTTTAAATATAGCTTTTAAATCATAGCTGTAAACCCTTATCTTGGACGTATGGAGTGTCACAGAATATTCCTTATTAAGAATACAGAGCTGCCTCTCAAACAAATATGAGCTTACAAATCAGGTTAAGGCACTAAGTTTCACAAAGAACTCAGTAGACAGTTCATTTGTCCAATAAACACCTGCTTGTGGGCAGGATTATGGATTGTGATGAAAAAACAACAATAAATAGATGAAGGGTTGGATAAAAGATAAAACATGACAACAATAGCACTGGTTCTTTAATTCAATTCACTGAGATTTCTGTATTTTCATGGATTTCTTTCCCTTAATGTGTTCTTTTATATGTGTGTATATTTCATTTCATTAGGTTTCTCTTGACTGTGAAGAAAACCTTTCAGAATAAAGAAGGTTTACTTTCTCAGAATGGAATGTGATATTTAAGCAATATTGTTCCTATGTTTTTTAAGTAGGCTTATATTTTGCCTACTTTTACTCAATAACTGAATATTTTCTTTCATCATGAATTGTCAAATGGTAGTACATAAACTATGGAACAATTACATTATATGTATTAGGATGTGGAGTTGATGATGATAAATATTTTATGAAGATTAAAAAATATAGAGGAGTACTAAGAGAAACAGAATGAGCTGACATTAATAATCAACATTTGTTGTTCAGTGTAAACATCTGCATTCTAAAGCAGAAATGACAGTCCTTTAGATATATCTTTGTAGTCATAGAGAAATAGCATATTTTCTTTGGTCAGATTCTTTGGTACCACAGAATTCAGACTGTTCACATAATTCATTACTGTGTCTCAGCTTAGTATGTCTACTGACGTAAAAATTACACCCCAAATCCTAACCAGGAAATCAAAAAGGAATTACATCTGCTCTGCCTCCAAATGAATATTTTCAAAAAGAGGAACCATTTTGCAGTAAATATAACTCAAAGCAATTTTGTTGTTTTAAAATTATTTTAAATGAATATTTGAATACCATTTGCAAGGATTTAAGATACACCCTTTTTCTAAGGCATATCTTTTATTCCATATTGTTTGGTTCAGTCCTTATCCACTTCATTGAATTAAAAAATGCCTTTGTGTACATCAACTGCATATTGCTGTCAAGATTTTGTTGGGATTTTTAGAAACAATATACACACAGTATCATGCACATAACAAAACAATGCTTCATTCAACAATGCCCAGTCTTATTATTATTTATCATCAGTGAACACCTTCATCAGTGGCTTTGAGTTTTGGGAGAAGCTTGGAAAATGCCTGTAAGTTTGACAACAAAGCATGACCAGTCACAGCAGCAAGGTGCAGTGCAGCTCCTTGAGGCTGGAGCTGAAACTGTAGAAGAGACAGTGGGAGGATTGGGTTTTCTCCCTCTTTAAAGGCATTGCTCTGTTTCATATCTATGACTTAGGTACTGCGACACAAGCTCCCAGTTTAATGGGACAGCCAGGAGCCACAAGAGCCAGGATGGCTACCTTGTTTCTCGTGGCTCCATCAAGCGGCCCACGAGCTCCATTACAGACAAGCACATTTTCTTCTGAACCAGGATCTAGCTTCTGTTCCAGACAAGTACATTAATTATCAATAACATGGAACAGAAAAATATTGCTCAGTGGCACCAGTTTGATGTATTTGGGTCAGATCAGAATGACTTGACAAAAACATTTTGTCTTTTTCTATGTTCTAAAATAAGTAGCTTTTGCAGAGCAAATTAGAAGTCATTAAAGCCTTTTTATTCCTGTTAATACATTCTGAGTACAAAAGCAAAGCTTACTTCTGGGTAGCCCTTACATTCTCTACTCATGAGTAGCTTTGGGGGAATATGATCAAACGAGATTTTTAAAAATGAAAGTTGTCATCTTCAGTATTACTTGTGTCTTATAACTTTCGGTGATAATGACACACACATCTCTTCCACTTTAAGATAAGAACAGTGACTTAAAAGTGTGTGTTTCTCTGCATTGATTGCAAAGAGGACCCAAGGGTGACTAGCTAAGATATATACATCTATACTCTATACTGTTACAGTTAGTCATGTGCATTGAACATCTTTACTCTGTCAAGGGACCTGGAAATATTCCAGGGACATGACAGTAAATGCATATTCATAGCCCGTAAATTCAGAGAGCTATCTCTTTGAAACTTGCCCAGACTGAGATTTTGTTGAGTTATCAGATTCTTATCTTCTAGATCTCCTCCCTTACACTAAGGAAGGCAAGTAAATTTATGTACGAAAGAGGGATAATTTTTAAACCCTCTCAATCCTTTTTTAAAAACACTCTCTACAGAGCTTAATTTCATTTAATAAACAGGTTTTATGAAGAGTGATTTGGAAGGAAATGCCATCAAAATTAAAAGTGTACTTCAGCAATTTAATCTCTGTGTCATAACCAGGATTTTCCATATGCTAGAACAGCTAGAAACAAGTGTGCCGGGCTAGGAAATGTGGTCTTTGCCTAAATCCTATTTACTGGATCCTGTCTGGTCAAATCAGAAGTACTAGGCTTTTTGTATTTAAGAATTTATTAAATTCCTTGAAGATATTTATCCAAAAAGATACAGATGAATTTCCAGTTGTCATCTGGGTGTTAAACTGTGAAAAAAACCCAGTTTTGTTCTCGGTGCTCTCAGGTACAGGTCCTTCTTGGCTACCCTGCATTTATACAGAGTATAAATTAGGCTTCCTGCTGGTAACTGTTTTGAGAAAAAAAGGATAACAGAAATATCACACTTTAGTTTGGTGGGAAAAGGGGCTGGAAATATACCTTAAAGCTACTTAGAAGCCTGAACAGGCAAAGAGCCACAGGAATTTTTAAAAAGAGCCAAGGCATCTAATTTCTTACATCGTGAGTCTGATAAATGAGATACACTTTAACATGTGAACTATGGAGAAACAAATCTACAATTTGAGAGTTTGCTGAGTAATTTAGGGTGGGAGGTGAAGATCACCTGTCTGGTCAAACCCACCGCTCAGCTTAGATCAGGCTTCCCATGACCTTTTGAATATTTTAATATCATCAAGGATGAGAAGTTCATAGCCTCTCCACGTAACCTCTTTTAGTATTTCGGTACCCTGGTGTGATTTTTTTTCCTAATGTTCAAAATTTCCTGGGTTGCAAATTTTGTTCTTGAGCATTCCCTTCTATTAAGTACCTGAAAGCAGCATTATCTCCTCTTTGCCTTCTCATCCTAAGAAGATGTCACTCTCTCAGCCTCTTCTTGCACATCACATACCTTCAAACATCCAAGTCATCTAAGTGGTCCTCCACTGGAGAACCCAAAACTGGACACAGAACTGCAGATGGAGTTAACAGGAGCTGAACAGAGGGGAATAATCACTTTCTCCAAACTGCTACCTCCAGTCCTGCTCACACAGCACTGTGTGCATTTGTTTTCTTTTGGTGCAAGGACACACTGCCTATTCATGTTCTTCTTGGTTTTCCACCATTAACCCCAGGCTTTTTCTCCTGTGCTGGCAGGAGCAGCCTCCTGTGACTGCCTTATGGGCAGTCAGTCCCCAGCCTGTACTTGTGCAGGGATTTATACCTCCCCAGGTGCAGGACTTTGCATTTGTCTTTCTGAACACCATGAGTCCTCTCAGCCCATTTCTCCAGCTCATTGAACAACAATCCTGCACTGCACTTTATTGATCACTTTCTTATCTACATGTGCCCAAATCTGGGGAAGGAAGACTTAAAATGGATATATCTAAATCCATCATGATGACTTCAAGCACCTGGACAATTCCACTGCCAAAAGAGACAATAAAGTGTACACACAAACATATATTTACTTTGGTTCAATTTCTTCCTTCCAGAATTTAAGTTCAATAGCTGCACTGTGATCAAAGGTGCGGGGTCTCTTAAGGCCACTTCCAATAACGTGGTAGCAATCTTTCCAAAAAACCACACAGAGGAAGGTTTTGGCTTCTGCTTAGCTGTCTGACAGTTACAGCACTTGGACAATGAAAAAAATGGGAAACAGCTTTGAAACCCCAGCTCAGCTGAGAAGGGTCCAATCCTGTATCTCTAAGCTTCCAGGAGAGTCTCCTAACCCTCAGACTTAAATCCATAACGAGGAGAAATCCTCCTGACTTCTCCTGGTAAAAGACCTACTTGATTGCTACAAATGAACCAATAGTAGATAGGTAGAAAAAGGAGTTAAATAAAGCAGCTAGGTACTCCCCTCAGATTGTGTTTTTGCTTAGTGCTCTCTAAACAGAGAGTAAGCATGTATTTTACAGTAAACTGTAAAACTCTGGATAAAGGCATAAGAACTTAATTTAAAAAGGAAATGGGAATTATGTTAACACCCAACAACACTGCTTATTAATAAGTCACAACATTTGTGCTTATTACCAGGCATGTATCAATCTATTTAAACTTGTGACCAGTATATAGTATTGGTAAATAAATATAAATGTTACTTTAGCATTCAAACCAAAGCTTGTTTAATAATTTAGATTTGGTATATTTCACCTTCAAAAATAAGTGCTTTGAAATCTTGGGACTGCTGTGAAATCTTGGGACTGCTGTGAAACATGAGTGATGTTCTACTGAATAAGAGTATCAGAGTTTGGTCTCCATATATATTAAAGAACATGTAAATTTTTCAACTCTTCTGGTTTTTCTTCAGTGAGCTATATTGAATTTTGGTATGATCTTAAAAAATTAGCAAATACTATTGGAAGGATTTTTTTATCTTCTTTTAGTGATTAGATGAACTTCAAGATCTCTTCCAATCCAAACCATTTTATGATTCCATAATTTTACACATAAAATGATTTTAACTGAACCTATTAATTGCTACAAGAATACAATAAGCTAAGTTACAAGAATACAATAAGCTAAGTGATTTTTCACTTCTAAACCCAGTCCATTTGGGATAATATCAAGATTAATGGGTTTTAGTACTAGTTTCAGTTTATCTAATTTGAAATTTAAATATTAGAAGCCATCTTGTTTCCTAATGTAACTCAGTTAGAAAAGACATGAGTCTGTTCACATTTGAATAGAAGTTAGCTATAAAAATGATTGCTAAAATATAACCAGTCATAGTCTCATACTTTTTAATAGTTAGAAATGGCTTTTGCTACTTAGTGCACTTCTCTTATCCATTTTAATCTGAATTTGGTAATCCATTAAAAAGAAAATATTCAGAACAAGATTATAAAATCAAGCTACAGTATCTCATCTCACCTCAAACTGTAGAGATGATTTTTGGCACAGTTTCTGACACTTCTTATAATAAAGTCATAGACATTTTTCATTAGCATTTCTAATTTATTTTTCTTCCCTTGAAAGGTTAGTTTCCCAGTCATTTTTTCTCCTTAGCAAACAGAAATATCCCCTTTCAGGCTTTGTATACTTATTTCCCTAGAATCTGAGACAAAAAGAATAAAAACTGTAGCTAAAATTAAGGCTAGATTCCCCAGAATATTTTAGATTTTAAGCAGGTCAAGTCCTCAGTTGTTTGTTCTCTCTGGTTTCAAGCATCTTTTACCCTCTGTTGCACAGTAGCAAATATTTGGCAGGCAGAGTTTAAACTGTACAAAAATCTACCTTGAAGGTTTTGCAATTTTATATGAGAAAAATGTGAGCTGTGTGAGCTGTGTGGGTGATGTCAAGTTCCTTGACAGCAAATGTCAACTGGCTTAATAAGACAGAGGTTCTGCCACAGTTTCTAATTATCACAAGGCAAAAACCTTTCCAGGAGTTTTTTACAGCAAACTAGAACAATTACAAGGAACATAGTTGTAGAAATTGTACAGTAATTCCCTTTTTTTCTGAGTATAATGTCCAATGCTAATAATAAAACCAAATTGTTACAGGCACTAATGACAATTACCTACTGATTTATGACTTCCATTCTTCTGCCTTTCTTGCCACAATAAGCCCAGCTTCCAAACACCCACAGGGCATGAGAGAGCACTGAATGCAGCAGTTTGAATCTAAATGCATGTTGTCTCCCTCACCAGCACGTCTTTTGACTTGCCAAACAGGGTCTATTCCCCTGAACAGGACATAGAAAAGATGTACTAGGAAATTATCCTAACACTCCTAGTATATGTATTATACTATATTCAAGGATTTAGAGATTAAAATCTCCCAGGACTTTCAGTTATATTCATGCATTGTTTCCATAGAGGAATATTTAAAGTCTTCATTAGAAATTGAATACTTCCTTGTAACACAAATATTTTACATTAAATTTGGTAGATATGTCTGCTTTACGTGTGAAGTACAAATCAAGCCACAGGAATGTCAAAGGCTCAGGTAATTTGCCTTTTATCTTACATGTATGATTATATCTGAGTAACTTGGTAATTAGCTACTATACCTGCAAGCAATGAACTGCCTGTAGCTTAAGATTTTAGTATTTTTATGCAGCTATATAAAACTAAGCATTTAATTAAATACCTTTCTCCTAATATAACCTTTTTCCACCAAAATGACTATGCATACATTTGACAATGAGACTGCCAACACTTCAGCCACACACAGTGGAGTAATTATCCTTTGGCTCCTTGAGCTAACACACCAGAAAAGTGATCCAAACTCAGAAAGGCTTGGATTTCAGCTCTCTACATTTTGAAGTCAAGGAGGGGCTGTTCTTTTGCTTCTTTTAACCTCCATCCAGGTGACAGTCTAGTGTGGCCCACCTGCTGACAAAGGGATAGTTCATCAGCAGAGTACGCAGAGCTGAATTGTCAACCCCACCTTGGACAGTCAGTAGCAAGTTCAAATCTGCTCTGTGGGCTTTCCCACATCACATACCCACAGAAGATCCTTACCTGCTGGGCAGACAACTGAGTCATCCTTTAAAAAAGCTGATAAAAAACCTCACTTCTTCCTTCAGACCCTGGATCAATGAAGCAGAGCCTTTTCTGTGCAAAGACACCTACGCATATCCCAGAGTGTGTTGTTCTTTCTCTGAAGGTGGGACCAATTTCTTGTCACAGGGTGCTTTTGTAGCCCCTCACATGGCAAGCAATGAACCAGACCCATGGTCCCTCCATGTGTTCCTGTTAGGAGGTGAATGAGACCAGGCCAGAAACAGGACTAAAGAGAAGGCAGCAATGTGAGTCCAAAATCTGTCAGGCAGACAGGGATGCATGAACCAACTGGCCCATCCCATCCAGGAGGTAAGATCTCTATAGGATAGGTATAGGGTATCTATAGAACAGGTATACCTGGGAGGTAGGACCAGAGATGGGAACACCTACAAGACAGTTCAGGGAGGGAATTAAAGCTGAGACAAAATGGAGCTCACAGACCCATGGGGAGGAGGAGAGACGAGGCCCCAGGGAAGATTGGGCAGGAACTGCAATGCCCCTTCATGCCCTGGGGACCCTGATAGCCTCCTACCTGAGTGCCATGCAGGCCTGCAGAATAGAAGCCAGCTATGCTGAGTTGTATGCAGAAGCTCAGCCTATTTGAATGCATGCTGGTTTAAGATTAAGAGCTGTCTGTTGGTTTAATTGACTGAGCCAGCATCAGTCTTTTTCATCATACTGCTGCTGGGCAATTCTCCAGCTGCAAAGCTGTCTCTGAAAGAATGGTCCCTGCATGTATTGACAAGGGTCCCATTCTCTTCTGGACAAACAAGTCAGTTCCCTCTGCAAATGTGTCATTTTGTAGTTATGCACAAAAATGAGACAGCTGGTTGGGAGCTCAGCAGAGGCATTTGTTTACAGTGATCACCTGTAAGGCAAGCAGGTATTCTGGATATTCCTGAAAGACAAGAGCCAGAAAGCCAGGTGGTTTGCAGCTATTTTGTACCTATGATCAAAAGGTACTACATCTAGCAGCCAGAGATTTCCCTACCTCGTATCTGCTCTTAAACTGACCTTCTTTGCAATAGATCTAAAGTGAGGATTAACTTATATGTGTATGTAGACAGAAGACAAGGTCAAAACCAGGGTGCCCCAGTGAGACAGAAGGGGGCACCCACTGATAGCAAATGCTAACTGGTGTATCTCGTCTGAGTTACACTGCTTTAACCTCTCCTGGTTTTCATCAGTTGTTTGTCATCAGCCAAATTACAAACTGAGAAACCACTCATTTTCAAAACTGATGGTCTTCTCACATGATGGATCATTAATTCACTTTTATACCTTTTTTAAGGGTTGCTCTGTTTCTAAGAAAAATCTTAAGAGCCTGCATTGGTTTCCATATACTAAGACAATTAAGAACCACCTGTATAGTTAACTAAAGAACTTCTTGGAATGGTAGAAGACCAAAATCCTTGACCCTTCCTACCAGCTCACCAAACTTTCAGGGCACGCACTCTAAATACAAGCAATTCAGGAAAAAGCACCCATGAAAGAAGTGACCACATACAAGGGAAGCCAGCTGATGTACTCTTTTTGGATTTCAGTAAAGATTCTAATACTGTCTCTCACAGTATCCTTCTGGATGACAACCAGCTGGATAAACCCAATGGGTGAACAGCTGGCTCAAAGGTCAGGCTCAAAGGGGTTACATTGGGCTGGTGGATGCACAGGGTTTCTCAGGGCTCCATTTTATGCCCAGGACTCCTCAACATCTTCTTAAATGACTGGACGAAGGACTGAAGGGATACTAAGTAATGATATGATATATGATATGATATGATATGATATGATATGATATGATATGATATGATATGATATGATATGATATGATATGACATGACATGACATGACATGACATGACATGACATGACATGACATGACATGACATGACATGACATGACATGACATGACATGACATGACATGACATGACATGACATGACATGACATGACATGACATGACATGACATGACATGACATGACATGACATGACATGACATGACATGACATGACATGACATGACATGACATGACATGACATGACATGACATGACATGACATGACATGACATGACATGACATGACATGACATGACATGACATGACATGACATGACATGACATGACATGACATGACATGACATGACATGACATGACATGACATGACATGACATGACATGACATGACATGACATGACATGACATGACATGACATGACATGACATGACATGACATGACATGACATGACATGACATGACATGACATGACATGACATGACATGACATGACATGACATGACATGACATGACATGACATGACATGACATGACATGACATGACATGACATGACATGACATGACATGACATGACATGACATGACATGACATGACATGACATGACATGACATGACATGACATGATATGACATGATATGATATGATATGATATGATATGATATGATATGATTTGACTATGATACTAAATTGGGAGGAGCTGTTGACTTCCTTGAAGGCAGAGGGGACCTGCAGAGAGGCCTTGACAAATCTGAAGGCTGATCGCCAGACAGATGAAGTTTAACAAAGACAAATGCAAGATTCTACACCTGGGTAACCCTGGATGTACAGACTGGCGAATGAGATGCCAGAGAGCAGCCCCATGGAAAGGGACCTGGGGATCCTGATCAAGCTGGATATGAGTCAGTGGTACCCCGGCAGCCAGGAGGGCCAACCATGTTCTGGAGGGCATCAGGCACAGCATCACCAACCAGGCAAGGAAGGGGATTGTCCTGCTCTGCTCTGCACTGGAGCAGCCTCATCTCAAGTGCTGGGAGCAGTTTTGCAATGTAATAAAGATATAAAGCTATGAGAGATTGTCCAGAGGAGGGCAGCAAAGATGGTGAGGGGCCCTTGAGGAGAAGCTGTAAGAGGAGTGGCTGAGGTCACTCGGTCTGTTCAGCCTGGAGGAGGCTGAGGGGAGACCTCATTGCATTTACAACTTCCTGGTGAGGGGAAGCAGAGGGGGAACTGATCTCTTCTCTCTAGTGACCAGTGACAGGACCCAAGGGAATGGCCTGGAGTTGTGTCAGGGAGGGTTTAGGTTACATATTAGGGAATAGTTTTTCCACCACAGGGTGGTTGGGCACTGGAACAGGCTCCCTAGAGAAATGATCACCCATGATCAGCACCAGCCTGACAGAGTTGAGGAAGAATTTGGACAACACTCGCAGGCACACAGTGTGATTATTGGGACTGTTGCAAGCAGGGCCAGGAGTTGAATTTCAGTGATCCTTGTGAGTCCCTTCCAACTCAGGGTATTCTTTGATTTTATGATTCTAATTGCAAGTGACCCCTTTCCTGTTCTTCCTTGATGCCCCTGGTTACAGCAACATGCACTCTGGGCTGGTTTAGAGGACTTCCCTTAAATGCTCATAAAACATGATGAGAAGTTTTCATTTTTCCAAGTACCAGAAAGAAGAGATAGTTTTAAGTAAAATGCTTTTTGAGGAAGAGTGCTGAAAGTCATTTGTTCCTTGAGTCATGAAATAGTAATAGGCTTCCTGGCTCTTAGACAGAAGCAAGATTCAGACTAAGTAAAGCTCTGCAAAGAGTAGAAATGCATTGATTTTAGAGTAAACCCAACTGAGAAAATAGGCATGCCAGGAAAATAGTTTCTGCCAGCTCTCTGGGAATGACAACAGCATGAAAATCTTACTACAGGTAGAGATGAATAGGTAACAAAGTGAGAACAGGAGAGAGATGCTATCCTTATGATGAGCTAAGTGAACTAATTGTTGCATTCTTTATTGTCTTCCCTTTGTCTTTTAAAGATCATTACAGCAATAATACTATCAACTTTGGATGTAAGCATCTATTATTCTCGACAGTTATATTTAGGCACTAACGAGAGATGGTGAATGCGAAAGAGAAGATAAAAGGAACTGATTAAGTACAAAGATAAAGATAGAATCACAGAAGACAGACAAAGGTTATCAACTTAATAATGCAAACTAATTTCAACAATTTGAATCCCTAGCTTGTTGACATTTCTGAACATCTTTATGCAGTTATCTAATAAAACTAATTTCATGGGAATGGGGGCATAATATTACAGTTAAGGAGTAATCACCAGCTTTATTTGATTATTACTGTTCATGCTTTGGAAAGTCTTTGTAGCTTCTGAATATAATTGACAAAAACTTACATTATATTACTATATTTAAAATTGAAAGCAATCATCCTCATGCTTTTATATCAAACATATAATTAATTATTCAGGCACTCGTGTTCTTTCAGATATTCTGCCATTCTCTAGGGAACTAGAGGACTTTTTTTTTTTTTCTACAAAAAGCCAATCGGTTAAGAAAATTTTATTAGGGTATTTACATAAGTGTCTCAGAGAATATTCTTTTCTGTCACACTGGAAATTCTGACAATTTCTTATCAGGTTCCCTGAGACACATACTTCAAGTAAGCTGAGACATTGTACTTAACATAGACTTGGGTATGAAGGAAGCAAATATTAACAAATAGAGCAAAAGAAACCTCATTGTCCCAAACCTAATTATGTAGTTGCCTAATTAATATTGCTTGGTTAATTAATTAATATTAGTATATTTTCCCCTCTCTTTCTTCATTCTGTAGAATGTGCATTTGAATATGCTGGTAATTACATAAATCATTTATTCAAGTCTTTAGTGCAGATACTTAACTTACCAGCATTACTATCACAAAACCTTTTTTTAAAAAGAAAACCTCTGAATTTCAGAGCAGTTTCATTTTGTACACTTTTCTGATGGATTCATTCAGGGAAGCATTGGGCAGTCAGAATACATTTGAACCAGATCTTTGCCATAAACTAGGGATCCAAATTAAATTTAGGGAATACCACATGGCATGACCTAGCCTGCTGCAGCAGGTATTGGTAGTAGTACCCCACCACAGCTGTCCTTGAGGGTGAGCAGAGATTTTTTTCCCAACTGTTAATAGAATCCATTAGGATCACAGAATATTCTGAAAAAGGGACCCACAAGGATCATCAAGTCCAACTCTTAAGTTGGATTGAATCCATGACCTTGGCATTATTAGCACCATGCTCTAACCAACTGAGTAAATCTCAGGGTCAAAAAAAAAAATCAGGATTAAAGCTAGCCACTCTGGACAGAAATATTTCAGGGTGGTTTTCTAGGGGTAATAAAGAAGAACTTTCTATGCCTATATTATGGTCCAGTGTCTGAGGGTGTCATGGATTGAGTTTGGTTTTTTTTATAAGGCTTGCAGTCAGCTTGGGTGCTTTCTTACAAAAGCAGATCTTTATCTCACTAGGGTTTTTAAGATTTCACAGGCTGTAGCATATTACATTCATCCTTTTTTTTTTTTTTTTTACACAGTCAAATTTATAGTATAATATTTAATTGTAATGTTCCAGCTGGGAAGGAGCTGAATGAACAGCTAGTTATAAAAATAATCATAAGTAACTTCACTGAGAGTCAAACTTGATTCATTTGAGCCTTTCTACTTAGGTCCTACTCATCTACTTTTGTTCTTAGTTAAACAGGTTTGCTTCACGAGGACCAGGTTAATTGTGATGTTGGGTGATAAACTCTTTTCCTGTCATCTCAGAGCTTTCCTGCTCATCATAGTTCCAAAAGGACTCCTTGAAGTCAGCACACATGAGGATTTGGGTCTTCTCCATTTCAGTGGTAAAGCTGCTGGCACACAATTCTGGCACCATCCTCACCCTGGAAGATGACTCTTAACTGAGCTCTAGCTCTGGTGTCCTGGTGCTCTGCTCCTTGCTAACCTGGATGATACATGCAGTAATGGATTTCCCTTGCATCTACCAATGGAATGTCTCGTTATTGTTTTTATTTGGGGGGGGGGTTATTCATCCAGAAGATGTAGTTGATTCAATAACCAAGCCCACTTTCCACCTTCGTAAGAGTGGAGCTGGACAGAGGATTTAGTGACACACTAGTTTTTCTCTCCATCCTCCACCAAACCCACATAAAATGCAATGCATGGGGTGGACAACATATGCAAAAACAGAAGCAGTTCAGAAAGGATCAGTCACTTCCTAAAAGAGAAGCTTGATATTTTTTAGTATTCAGTGGGGTTTTAGTGCTGTTCAAATGTTGCTGTGTATTCTACACCCACACCTGTCTCATTCTGTTATATTTCAGCTTTTCTGCCTTTTTACATGAAAATCAGACAGGAAATAGTGCTGCTTCTGTCAACTTTTTGCTGGTAAGCTCCTCTTTAGCATCCCTCAATAGGCTTTGCTTCATCTCATTTAACAGCATGAGCCTAAGAGACAAGTTATCAGTTTTTCCAAGCAGTACAGTTCCCTTAATGCAGCCTGCCCAGCCATTCCCAGAGGTGGGATCAATATTGCTATATTGAAAAGAATGGTTTTGGTGCTCACATAACAAAAAAGTAATGTCTGTGGCTTTTGTGCACAGTGTAAGCAGATTTACTGCCGAGAGTGGCTTCTTTGACAACTTTGCCAATATCTTTCAAATCATGTAACAAGCTCTATTGTGGACCCCTTCAGCATGACTGCAGAACTATTTATGTATTGTATTTAATATGCGTTTCAATGTAAAGTACATAATAAATCTTGATGACAAGAGCTTCCAGGGCTTCTCTCCTGTCCCCCCAGGTGGGAGATGTCTGTGTTGGCTGTAAATCCATAGGTTCATAGTGAGTGGAAGAGACAATATGTGATGAACTGGCCACAGCACCAATTCTGCATCCTCCTGCACTGCTGGGGGGTTGGAGGTAGAAAAAATCAGGGGCCCTGGAAGAAGGGGGAGTGGAGTGAAGGTGTTTTTAAGATTCGGGTTTATTTCTCATTACTCTGATTTGATTGGTAATAGATTCAACTAATTTCCCTAAGTCAAGTCCAGTTTGCTCGCGACAGTAACTGGTGAGTGCTCTCTCCTTGTCCTTATCTCATCCTATGAGCCTTTCATTATATTTTCTTTCCCCTGTCCAGCTGAGGAGATGAGTGATAGTTGCTTTGGTGGGCACCTGGCACCCAGCCAGGGTCATCCCACCACAAGTAGTTGCTGGGACTGATAAAAATAACATCTTCTGTTTCTAAATTTACCTAAACAAATATAAAGGGGATGTTTCCAGTTTTAATTCAGATGTAGAAACTTCCACTAGTGCAATAGAAACATGCTGCTGAAAGCTTTACAGACTTACAATGAGTGTACATTAGTTGTTATGGTTTGTGCACAATGCACTCTCTTTCCCTTAGATAATAATAACAGCACTAAGTAACTATAATCTCCTTTGGCTGCAAAATCCAGAAACACTAAAGGATCAAAGGAAGATAACTGAAGAACCAGCAAGTGACTGCCAGAAGGCCTCTCTTTTCTTTAGTGAAGCTCACACTTGTCTCTATAGAAAGTGCTTGAGAGCTCAAAAAGATATATATAAAAAAAAAGCCAAGTTACTCATCTAAATACATAAGTAAATACATGCTTTTTCCACAAGACAGAGCACAAATCTCCCAGTACCTTTGAGGGCATTCATGCATTGCTGCTTTTAGCAAGACAAATAGATAGAGCACCTTATCTGCAGCACCAAGGAACATTCTTGGACTATTTGTGCAGATGCCTTGCTGTCTGGCATGCATTTGTATTTATTTGTGGTTTTAAGTCAAAGACTGAGTATCTTAAAATCAGAAATGCTGACTGGAAGTGAGCTCTGTCAGTTCTGTAATTCAGCCTCCCATTTAAAGAAGAATTTTCATGAGTATTACACCAAGTCAGTCATGATGACTAAGAGTTTCCATTACAAATACTGAAAAAGATTTATGAACCAATCAGTTTTATATCAGTAAAATACATCTACATTTATAAAAGGAAAATTTATTGAATAAAATTAAAAGTCACTTTCCAGAACTTTCACCAGATTATTGTGTTGTCAGACTTCATAAAAATGAAAATTCAACCAAAAATGAAAATATTTGTCACATTTTTTTATTTTAAAAAATCGTTTTTTATCCACTGTGTGTTTATCAGTTTTATCAGATTTGTCAGTTTTCTTTAATTGCAAACTCAATTTTTTATTCCAAGCATCATTTAATCCCCAAATAAGTTTCCCTAAACAAACAGACTAATTAAAAAAAAAAAAAAGATGCAGAAATCAGTGTTATAACTGAGATAATAATCACCTCAAATCCTAGCTCACTTTTTTCATAATGTTACATCTTTTTGCCAAAGTTCCCTTAGTGAAACATGCATTACACAAGAGGCAGAAGAAGCTATTTTCTTTTGATAAAATGGAACAGAAATTATGCAATCTACAAAAAAAGCTGATGCTTTGGTTTTCAGTCCAAGGCTAACAACAGAAATATGAGACTAGTCCCACCAAAAAGGTGATAGAGGACTCTCCACTGATCAAGGAGTACATATAATTTCATTAGACATGAAGCCAATGTATAATTACAAATAAAATAAATAAAAATATTTATTTCCCCATTTCTCAGCCTGTGTTGCTTACCTTGATTTGACTGCCCGTAATTCAAATAACATTTCATATCTCTAAAGCACTGTACATGCATTAACTAAGTTCACTAATTAAAATTTGTCACTGCTGTCTAATGATAAATTCCCAAATGCAGTGGGTACTTCTGTTAAGCATGCCTTGACAAGCCTCTTCAAGTATATAGCTGTAAACTGTCTTTTGATGTTGTTAGATCTGTAACCCTTTGCTGGTTATATGCCTCCAGCTAATAAGGAGTTACAATGATCACTGAGCTTCTGCTCCAGGAGATGAGGCGAGATTTCCCTTTTCTTGAGGGAATTTTGGTAACTCAAGCAGGCATTGCTTCGTATCAGTGTCTCAAAGTCTCCATGATAATTTTGTCACCAAGATGTACAAGGTGCCTGTTAGACAACTTTTAGGACCGTATTTCTAGTGCTGCATGACAAACTTTTTGTTCCCAGCTGAATGCACAAATGGAGACACCTGGAATGTGTTTGCTTATTCAGTCAAGGATAGGAATGTCCTTTGCAGCAGAAACCAGCAATGTCCTACACGGCCTGCAGATGTCATCACAGGTTGGCTGCACATAACTTTTCCATTTATGTTAGAGGTGCTCCAAAGGGCTGGAGCACCTCTCCTCTCAAGACGAGCTGAGAGTTGGGGTTGTTCATCCTGAAAAACAAAAGGCTCCAGGGAGACCTTACAGCAGCCTTCCAAACCCTAAAGGGGCTATGAAAGTGCTGGGGAGGGACTTTTTACAAGGTCATGTAGAGAAAAGGTAGAGGAGAATGGGTTAAAAATGAAAGAGGGTAGATTTAGATTAGATATAAGGAAGAAATTCTTTACTGTGAGGGTGGCAAGGCACTGGAACAGGTTACCTAGAGAAGCTGTGGATGCCCCAGCCCTGGAAGAGTTCAAGGCCAGGATGGATGGGGCTCTGAGCATGGATGGTCTAGTGGAGGGTGTTCCTGCCCAAGGCAGGGAGGATTGAACTGGATGGTCCAGCCCAAAGCATTCTGTGATTATCTGTCCCTGCTGGGGTCACTTCAACATTTTTCCACTTCTCAGAGGCAGATCTGAGTGTTTCAATCCAAGAGCAAATAAAACTGGTGAGTGACTACAAGGAGGGGGTATTAGGACCCTGTGTGCTGAATGGCAAAAGGCCATAGGTCAGTCTGGATGTTACCTAAATTAACATTGGAGTACAAGATAGCTTCCAAATATTGCAAAAAATGGAGATGATAACCTGTTTGCCAAAGGAGATCAATGGAGAGAGCAGGCTGTGTGTCTTAATTCTTTTGATCTTCCTCAGTTTTAAAAAGACAGTTTAGATAAAACCATCTGTTGAAGAGATCCATGGGTGGAAAAGAGGTGCACAGGAATGACCACAGAGAAAGTCTTGAAGGGTTCTGAAAGTGTTTCAAATCTTGAAATTTCCTGTTCCAAAGAGCATTAGAAGGTTCATTAGATGTACAGGTCTCTTCAGTAACATCGAGGCTGCTTTGCTTTGCTTTCTGACAAACCAGGTTGCAAACACTGAAAGTGTAAATCCCTCTTCTGAGCAGTAACACCCATTAAGCATTGATAATATGATTTGCACTGCAGAAACCTGACAGAGTGATAGGCTAAGTAATCATTAGTCGTAAACAATAATGTGCATAATAACAGTGAATCATCAGACAGAAAACAGAGCACTATTTAGTTCTAAAGATGAATTAGGACGATTTGCTTTGTGCATTAAATGAATTTCCCTGCAGTACTTCTGACTGCTTTGTTTTCATACCTTCAGCTGCATCTGCTCCTCCTGAGAGTTGCTGTAGTCTCTTTATTGAGCTCCTGTTTTATAAACAGAGAAGTCATCTCTCTTACCCTGCCCTTACCAGCTTGTCTCAGCATATGCTGCTAGCTTTCACAGTTGACAGACACTCTGACAACTGGCAGTCTGTCTGTCAAGAAGATCCTAAAGGATGAAAGTGTTGAGTAGAAAGTTCAGTTCAGGATCATCTCCATGGCTTTAGGAGCACATTTGCAGCAGAGATATTATCACAGAATGCTGATAAAATCATCAACTTTGCTTTCCCGTGAACATGAAATCTACTTTAAAGTAGTAATATTTAGTTTATTAAATGTTAAATTACCAGAAAATAGCAAATTTTAAAAACCAATCTCTCTCTTCCTTTCTCTGGGCCAAGTACAGTCCTCACAAAAGACAAATAACCACCTTTCAGTGTGCTGTGAGAAGTGGGCGCTCTGCCTCAAGGTGACCCTCCCAGATTTAACTCCCGCTCCCTCCTCTCCCAGTTTGGACACTTCGCCAGGTTGCTGTCACCTTCTTCTTGCTTCTTCTCACCTTTCAGAACATTGTCTACTTTCCTTCTGCCTGGCTTCTGTCAGGTGAGGAGCTGATCCAACGCCGTCACACCAGGCACCTGGCGCCGGGCCGAGCAATATTGTCCCTTTGCTGCTGGCAGCCGAGAGCAGGAGGAGAGCAGGCGGTGACCTGCCTTGCAGCGCTGACAGCAGGGGAGGGATGCCAGTGGCAGGGCTGGGATGGTGCCAGGACCCTTGCTGGGACAGAGCTGGGTCTGCACTGCGAGACCTCTGCAGGAACAGAGCAACTTCACTGATATCCCTGACAAGCACTTACATTTTATTCTCCCAAGTGTAGTCCTTGAGTTTAGGAGCCAGTGAAGCAGCTTTGTGCTGCTGTCACTGCTTCTAATTACCAGCTGTAATAAGGCTTCATCCAGATTCCTTCTCCCTGACTTCTAAAATGACCTCCTGGGTGAGTGGGCTTTCCTTTCTGATAAGCCAGCAACAAGAGCAAACCTACAGCACCTGTTTGAATGTGAACCAGACTGGCTTACAGCAAAATAGAAATGCAGAATGTTATGCAAAATGTTAGTCCCAGAAAAATTAAGACTTAATACAAATAGATGATGGGAATGTTATGCAATCCTCTCCCTCATCTGTGGTTTATTTAAGTTAATAATTTCAGGCAAATTTTGATCAAGAAGAAACAGTTTTATATACAATATAATATCCTCTTTTCTCTGAATATAGATGTGCTTAAATAGACCCATTTTCTTTGATAGCCATCTGAAGGACTTTTGATACAGTCACCTTGTAAAGCTGCAAGCTGACAATGCTACACAACTTGTCCCAAGCTGTAGTGCACATATCTTTACGTGACACTCAAATTCACACCTTTAGACTCTGTGCAGTCAGATTTTGGGAATTTTTCAAAGTGGGTTTTCTTCTTTCTTTCTTTCTCAGTGAGTTGATTTACCAAGTCACAGCATTTACTTCAGTGTTTTATATGATAAATCTGAAAGATAATTTAAATTAGCACAAACCCTCTAAGATACGCCAATCAATTCCAAATGCCATCTGTCACAGTACACTCAAAGTGGAGGAGAGAAGAAAGCACCCACTGGTTCAGTTCCTCCACACTAACTGGCAGGTGCCTGACTGTCTGTCAGCAGCCCTGTGTCTTCCTGCTTTCTGAAGCTTAATAGGACAACCAGTTGTCCTGATTATCCTGGGATCCAAAGCAGACTTTGCAAAAATTACATCCAAAGCTAAGATTACACTTTCTCTTCTGAGAGCAGTCAGAGCAGCAAAAACCTCTTCATTTTCCTTACCAAATTTAGAGGGTAATTGTCTTCTTATCTCTCCTTTCTTTACAATTAAACACATAAATATATTTGCTTTGCAGTTTGTATGTACACAGCTCCTTTTCAACTTCTCATTTTGCTGCTGAGGTCTGCTGCTCCAGAGCATCATTTACCTTTCTGCTTCTCTGTTTCCAACCCAGAAGTGCTTGAGAAAAGTAGTTTGTGGTTTTCTGTCTCCATGTTTATTTTAGGTTTGCTGGGACAAGTAAGAAGGGTAACTGGGTTTTTCTGGTGGGGAAAAGTAGTGCACATATATAAAAATAATGGGTTCAATACTGACATGCTTTGCTTTACCTCCATTCTCTCACCTCTACAGGCATTAGCTGTAACCTGGACACTTGTGCCACCACCAGTAATAAACACAAGAGCAGATTAGTTGGCAGAGATGGACCATGTCTCACCTCATCCCTCCCTGTCTGTAAACCAGACTGCATTTAGTGGGATACTCCACACAAAACTTTTCTTCTTGTTTTTCCCCCTCTGCTGTTACCCACAGCCACAGTAATGCTAACACTGCAGCTGGTTCTACAACAAGAGGAGCTTTTCTTAGATTTTCCAAATCCTTCCCCCAGGATGTCTCTGGTCTCTAAGTGGATCCCACCAGCAAGGCATTTTTCTGTTATTTACCAAATATTATTAAAGGGAAAACAACATATGAAACTCTTTTCATTTTTATTCACAACTTTCCTCAGCCAGCTGTCTTTATTCAGTCACTCAAGTGATCTATGAATTTATTACCTACATTCCCTAATGAAATTAGGAACTTCAAACTCCTTTCCATCTTCTGTGAAGCTTTGATGCGTGCTAATGATAAAAGCAGCATTCAGGTTGCTGGAATTTTGGCAACAGCTGAGAGCACTGAAATGTTCTTTCTTTGCCTGAGAGCATTGCTTAGAATGGGTGAATTGCTTGATCTCTTTTTTTCTCACAGGACCTTTAATCTAGGTGCTGGGAGGTTATGTCCTCTGCCTCAAAAAGCAGGCAAAGGGAATAAAACTGTCTTCTTCCAAAGTCTTATCTATTTGCTAGAAAAAACAAAATTATCACTGCAGTGTCATCAGCTAAAGTCAGAGCTTCACTGTGCAAGGAGAAGAGGAAGAACTAAGTATTATCCTAAATAGTTGCACAAAAAAATAAGACAAAGTTATGGTTGAGGAAAGGGTTATTAAGCCCCTGAGAGTCAAACCATCCCTTCTTCTAAGTTTTTATGGGTATTTTGTGCCTGTTGTCAACCAGATACTGTTTTCAAATATAAATATAAAATACGGTTATGCTGGAAATCGGGACAGCTACAGGTCATTAAACAACATATGTTGAGATGCACTGATGCCATGAAGCACCCACTTAGGGGATGATGTACAAGATACAAACTAATTTTATATTTGATAAACAGAATGTATGTTAAGAGTGGGCAGGTTGAAAACAGCATATATTTTATAGCAGTGGTTTTTTTCCCTAAACAAATAATATCTACCTTTACTAGAAAAGCAAAATATACAAACTTTTAAAAATTATTTGTAGGTTTTAATTTGTAGAATTTCATTAGACAATAATAAACTATCTTATTTTAACTACATTAAATGACACAAAAAAGTTTTTCTGCCTCGGAAACCTGTAGCTTCATTCAACTCAATATTAAGTAATATTAATTAATTAATATTGTCTCACAATATTAAATACTTTAGGTTTCAAAAAAATTTCTACAGAAGTTACACACACCCTTATGGCTAGTAATCACTTCTGGAGGATTGTTTTAGAAAAATTCCTAATGACTATAGAAGAAGTCAGGAGCACACTTTGCAATTCCACATGGATATGAGTTTCATTATGGTTTGTACTCACTCCATATGCTATATAAATTAGCCTCAATTTCTTTTCTTCTCAGGACAAATCTCAGATGAAAAGATGGAATCCAAGTTGCTTGTTCTTACCCTTTTGATTTAATCTTCCTTACACAATCACAAAATTAAAATTAAAAATTATCTTGTGGAGTCTTCATATATTTGATTTTCATTAACATGGACTTTCCACTTCCATGGATAAGGTGTCCTCATCTCATTTGAACTAGTCATCACATTCCTCAGCAAGGTGCTCTCTGAGGGAAGGTGCACCTATATATGTTCCAGCAGGTCCTCTTACCAGCAAGTCAGCAAGTTCCTGCACAGCATTCATTCCCAGCAAGGAAAGTGCTGAAACAATCAGATATAAACACTTGACAAAGGGATTATGATCTCTTTTTAATATAGCCCTTCCTACAGAGACACTGCCTTTTCTTCAATTATTTAAAATTATTTTTTTCATGTTCTTTTATTACACTGGAACATCCCCTAACTTCTACTGCAGAATTCCTTTGTAATGTCTGAGAGGTCTAAAAAGGCTAACATCTATCAGCCACATATCAGGTTGACTGATGCCTTTCATGGTCTGCTATAAGCAGCCTGCTTCCCTCCTCCACAGCTGCACAGCAAGCTTCTCAACTCCAATCAGCTCCAAAAGCTGCCTGTGCCTACTGGTGCTCAGAAACTCCACAAGCATGATGTAAAATATATTATCTGTAATCATGTAAATTTGTATAGTCAAAGAGTTGATTTTTATTTGCTTGGCAGGAGAATCCACAGGCTTGCAACACTCCAAAGCTTTTAAATTGCTAGGTACGACTGCTGTGACATTTCAATTCAGCTGTGTTCATCCCAAATGATAGAACGACCATCTCTGACCTTTCACATGCACGTATATGCAGAAAGCTCGACAGTAAGTAAATGTTTGAAATCTCTCTGAGCACCAAAGGCAGCCTCTCCCTTGCATGTATATGTGCAAAGATTTAGAAAGTTTCCATTAATATTCTGCTAAAGTAAGCCCGTGAAATTTTACTGTTAGCAGCAGCACTCAGCCTCAGAGAAATAATAGGTGAAAGACAATATGTGGTATGCATTCACATCAAACCTTGACAGAAAAGCAAAGCATTATCTAGGGCTGTGCTCCTCACAAAGGTGCATTCCCCTCACCCCTGAGCAGCGCTGCCAGGCTGATGTGGAGCTGTGTCACTTGTGGCCCACTCCTCAGCTGCATTATGCTGGCAAATGTCAGGCAGGGACCTGCATCCATACTCTGCCACTCCATTAATGCTTTCTTCATTCAGCCAGAGAGACCAAAGTACATTCCTCAGAAGAGGAAAGTGCTAGCTGTCAGAAAAATATTTATGAAAGCATGAGGGCATATGGCATGCAGCAAATGAACTGATTTAGTGCAGTTCCTGAGTAATCTCTTGCAAACACAGATCCTCAGAGGTCCTGCCTGTTGATCAAAGCTTGTTCCTCTTCCAAACAGCAGCATGTAAATAACGAGTCATTTCCTCTTTCTGGCAGAAGGTTGAAGGGCACCTTTGAGAGCTTTATCTATCAATGTACATAAATTTTCTGCTCACAGCCCCTCATAGGATTTGATATAACAAAAAGTGACCAAAAATGCTGCCTTTCATGCTGCCTTCCATAACAAGAACATCCTTTTCTTGAATGTGAGGAGCTGACTTCCTAAACAAATAAAATAAATGGCTTTATAATCCTTCTATGAGAAGTGCCTGGTCCAAATCTCTTGGCAATATGTCACACAGCTAAAGTCAGCAACGAATCTGCAGCCTCCTCTGTGTGTATGAATGGAGACATGATCTTTAGATCATGAGGAGAAAGGCCATCACAAACCCCCTTGGACCTCTCTAAAAGCCAGTGCATTTAAATAAGACTGTCAGAAAATACATTTTTGATTTATACTGGTGTTACTTGTCCTAGAACTCAGGCTCACAGGTGAAGTGCAATGCATGCCAAGGGGAATCCCAATTATTTACTCTTGAATCACCAGATAATAAAGCAGAAGATGTCACCTTGCTGGTGATATATTTTGACATAGCTTTCCAAAAATGTTTCCCATTCTACAATGACAAAAAATCCTAGATTTCAAGATATTCTTACAGGATAAAGTAGACAAAAAACCTCTGCAACTGACCTTAAAATACCCAATGGCCCAACAGTTTTGAATAAAACAGACTTGGGGCTGATCCCTGAAGGTGTTCCATAACTGTGAAATCATTAACTTTCTGTTTAGTAAAATTGCCTCTAAATTAGATTTTTTCTTGTGAAAAAATAAAAGATTCCAACAAAACATGCTTTGGTTTTGAGGTATATTCATTTTCTGACATAAAAATCCTTTTGAAAATAAATTTCTGACAAGATCACCAAGAAAGAGCTCTTCAGAGCAAAATCCATATAGAAAGTGAATTACAGATCACCAGAATTTTCAGCCACAATAAAATCTGTGCTTTGCAATAGTATTTTGGAAAATCAGAACATAACCATCCAGACAAATTTTTTTGCCATCTGTATCTTCTATTTAACATGTGAAAAATGTGCATTTTCATCTAATTTCCATTTAGAATATGGGATTACTACCTTGATTTGGCTGTTGAATTGAAAAAAGTGACTCTGAGCATGCAGCTGTTTGTCTACCAGAAGCAGGTACAAAAGGACTCAAAGACCTCATTTTAAAATATGAAGGTTACTGTTTTGGTTATCAGATTAGGTTATCAGATTATTTTGCTGAGGTCTCTCCCCTTCCACGTCTCCTTGCCAAGGGTTTTATTCATAGTAGTGAGCCCCTAGTGAAGGAGCAAGCTCTTCAATAGAGTCACCCTTTTTACTAAAGCAAAAGACTAAAGTGAAAAGGATGGCTGGATACCCTCCTGCAGCACTGAAACTCAGCAACTGCAGACAGGTATGTGAAAGAAAAAAATATTGTAGGGCATTAAGGCCATTTTGAAACACAAGAGGAAGGTGAATCCATCCTCCCAAATCTTAGAAACTATATGGTTAAACACAAACTTTAACCTGTTGTTTTAATTTATGCATTTACAGCTTCCAGCCTAATGAAACTGTCTTAAACTGAACGTATAACAGAACTATTAAATGTGGAAAGTTTAAGGCATTCATATTTCTTTCAGGTAGAATAACCCTATGCAGATGAAGCTGGGATCAAATCAATAACATTGAATTAATGGAATAAACAAAAAAGTGCTTGGTTCCTTCTGAAATATCCCCTTCTACAGAGCTAAAGAGACAGTATCAAAAAACCCACAAATAAACAAACACACACCAAAAAAAACCCTCCAAACCCCATAAAGCACAGTTTGATCCACTCAAGACAGAAAAAAAAAAAATAATAAATAGCTTTAAGGGGATATTGAAAGGAAGAGAAAGTAGCAAATGAATCACTGCAACTGTAATAATAATAATAATAATAATTTTTTTTCTTATTATTGTGGGGCTTTTGTTTGAAAACTGTTTTACAGTTAATGATTTGATTGATTTGAAAAGGTGCATGTTTTTCCTATCTGTTAGACAATTTTTATCAACATATAGGTTTTTGTGAATTCTAATAATAATCTGTGAGACTGCTGCATCGAGGCTTGACCACTCTAGGCCACACTCCTTTCTTCCACGGACATGGCAGACAAAGTTCTGTTCACTGGAAGTTCCATGAGAGACCTCACCATGTTCTGACCATTTGTTCCCACAGTGGATGGTCAAACCTTTATAAATGTAACTAAGTAGCTGAAGAGGTTACAGGGACAGCAAGTCTCTCAGGAAGGTTTGTGGGCACTTGAAGGAGGAAAGCACCAATAACTGGCACAGAGGTCAGCAACTTGTCAAAGAAGAGCTGCTTAATTCTATCTATAAACACCCCTCTAAAACATGCCCTGAACATGCTATGCTATAAAGAATACAGGAACATAAACATTTCTATAAGAAAAAAAAAAAAATATATAGGCCATATTTATTCCTCTGTAGCAGATTTCACACTTTTAAATATTTCTCCATGAGACTACATAAAAATTGCTGGGATAAAGGAATAAATGGCTAGGAATAAAATTTACAGGGCTGAACATATATGGTATGGCTGTGTTGTTATCTTAAATGTTATAATATTACACGATTAAGTATCTGTCTACTTTTTAATTTAGTATTTTTTAATTCTATTTTTGTTTGTTTTAATATAGCTTATTATTTTTTCTCACAGGGCAAATTCTAATGACGATTAATAGCTTCATAATACTAACCTAAGTTAAAGGTGGATTTGATTTAATAATAAGTGGTTTTATTATTTTCACTTATATTTACATAGATAGAGATATTACTAATACTAAGACATTATATATAATTATATATATTATATAATGGCTAGATGTGTAAGCAATTGTATCATCCATATCTCAACTGATTTTCAACTGAGACATCTATTTTATTTTCAGTGTTCATCTGAAGGGCATGTTAATCTTGAAAGCAGTTTATTACATTAAGCTGAAAAAACAGTGCTTTAAAGGAGAGCAAACAGGGTCAGAAACTTGTAAAAAATTGAGTGTGTGTGTGTTCCTGGTTCCTGTTTCTCAGCTGTGTTGAAAACTATTCTTATTCTTGTAAATAAAATACCCACTAAGATAATGTAGTCCTTTAAACAATGTTAAATTGATATGCTTGATTAACTATCTCTGAGATGAAGCGAGCTAACCAGCATACACCTGTACAGGTTAAACTAAATTTGACATTTTTACTTGCCTTGGATACTACTGACTAATGTTACATAAATATTAAGGCATGGTACAAGGACAACTCAGCCTCCTTCCCTGTTATGCAGGATTAGAACCAGATCAGTCTTTCAAGCATCCTTGATAACCTACAAACAATTCTTCCTCACAATTGTCATTGCACCCAGAGGTGAAAGATAAATTATTATTTCCACCAGGGCAGGAACGGTAGCAAGATTTTTTGAAATGATGTTGTGAACATTCTTCACTTGATTGGGAATGATTGAGAGATTGGCTGATTCAAAGCGACTTCTTGTGCTGAATTTTACGAGATGGATAGTTCTGTGACTGCAGTAGGACAATGCTGACAGAATAACAACTGCAGACATTTCAATATACGTACAACAACGCACAGTTAAATTGTGATCAATATATCTTTACTTCTTGGCAAGAACACATTCTTACTAGATATGATTAGTGTCTAATCTACCTCCCACACTATAGTATACAAATAAAAAACTGTTAGCAAGCTGGAGAGAAGGAAAAAAAAATAGACTGATGGCTGACCATTAAATTAAAACTTTTGAGAATTTCAAGATGAACTTGAAATAAAAGTATTGAATGCAAGCATGAACAAAATGCCCTTGTGATAACTAAGTTTCTTTACACTATTTCCTCATGTGTTTGAATCAAAGTGCAGGCACTACTGGTCTGGATGGCTTGGGAAGAAATTCACACATTTTGATTAACTCAGGAAAGGCAATTTACACAAAGAGTTGACCCACTTGACTGACACTGACATTAATCCAAAACAAAGGTCACTGTCCATCCCACTTTGTGTAGAGATAAATTCAGTTTTCTTTACAATAGCTGTACTCACTCCCTACATTTTTTTTACAGTTCCATCCATGTCTTGCCTTTTGACCTATATGTAAACTGTCCACAACCTTTCAAAAGCAGAGGAACAGCATCACTGCTCTTTTCCATGTGTGAATTTGTAGTGGGTTGATGCTGGCCAGACGCCTGGCACCCGGCAAAGTCATCACTCACTCCCCTACATAAACAGGACAGAGGAGAGAAAATTTAACAAAGATTCATGAGTTAAGCACCAGAAGAGATCCCTCATCAAATACCATCCCCGACAAAACAGGCTCAGTTTAGAAATATGCACTGTATTTATTACTAACAAAATCAGAGCAGGATAAGGAGAAATAAAATAAACTCTTAAAACCACCTTCCCCCTACCCCTCCTTCCTTCCAGCTCTACCTCCTACCCCAGCAATGCAAGGAGGCAGGAAATGGGGTTATGGTCAGTTCATCATCCATGGCTTCTCCCGCTGCTCAGGGAGAGGAGTCTTTCCCCTGCTGCACCGTGGGGTCCCTCCCATGGCAGACAGTTCTCTGTGACCTTCTCCAGTGTGGCTCCATCTCAGGAGCAACAGCTCTCTGTGACCTGCTGCAGTGAGAGTCCATCCCATGGGCAAACAGCCCTCCCAAAACTGCTGCAGTGTGGCTCACAGGGTGCAGTCCTCCAAGGACAGGCTGCTCCAGCCTGGGAGCAGGGCCCCTCCTGCCCTGGGTCTCCCACTGGGCCACCACCTCCTGCAGGCTGTGGGTGGATCTCTGCATCCCCCGTGGGTCCCCATGGGGTGTGGGTGGATCTCTGCATCCCCCGTGGGTCCCCGTGGGGTGTGGGTGGATCTCTGCATCCCCCGTGGGTCCCCGTGGGGTGTGGGTGGATCTCTGCATCCCCCGTGGGTCCCCGTGGGGTGTGGGTGGATCTCTGCATCCCCCGTGGGTCCCCGTGGGGTGTGGGTGGATCTCTGCATCCCCCGTGGGTCCCCGTGGGGTGTGGGTGGATCTCTGCATCCCCCGTGGGTCCCCGTGGGGTGTGGGTGGATCTCTGCATCCCCCGTGGGTCCCCGTGGGGTGTGGGTGGATCTCTGCATCCCCCGTGGGTCCCCGTGGGGTGTGGGTGGATCTCTGCATCCCCCGTGGGTCCCCGTGGGGTGTGGGTGGATCTCTGCATCCCCCGTGGGTCCCCGTGGGGTGTGGGTGGATCTCTGCATCCCCCGTGGGTCCCCGTGGGGTGTGGGTGGATCTCTGCATCCCCCGTGGGTCCCCGTGGGGTGTGGGTGGATCTCTGCATCCCCCGTGGGTCCCCGTGGGGTGTGGGTGGATCTCTGCATCCCCCGTGGGTCCCCGTGGGGTGTGGGTGGATCTCTGCATCCCCCGTGGGTCCCCGTGGGGTGTGGGTGGATCTCTGCATCCCCCGTGGGTCCCCGTGGGCTGCAGGGACACAGCTGCTTCACCGCGGTCCTCACCAAAGGTGGCAGAGGAGCCCTGGCTCCAGCTCCATGAGCGCTTCCTCCCCCTCCTTCTGCACTGACCTTGGTGTCTCCATGTTGTTCTCCTCACATGTTCTCACTCTGCTCTTCTCTGGCCACAATTAGAACTGCGCAACAACTTTTGGGTTTTTTTCTTCTTGAATATGTTCTCACAGAGGTGTTACCACCATTTCTAACTGGCCCACCTTGGCCAGAGGCATGTCCATCTTTGGAGCCACCAAGGATTGGCTCTGCAGGACACAGTGGAAGCTTCCATCAGCTTCTCACAGAAGGCACCCCTGTAGCACCTCTGCTACCAAAACCCAGCCATGCAAACCCAACACAGTATTAAGTGAAGGGACAAGGCTATTCCAGTACAGAATCTTGGGAAATTTGGCCAGAGTTTAGAGGTAAGCATGTGCAAACACCATTTCCTCAGGGACAGCATTTGTATGACACTATGGTGTAGGAGAGAAGCCTCCAAGACATCTGTATAATTACCACTGCCATCACTCAAGTTTGCCCTCATTCTCCATCTACTTCTGACCCTGAAATCTCCTCAGCTTAAATCTATAGCTGAAATTTCTCTCAGAATTGTGGTATTTCTCTGGCTTATTTTCTGTAAAGCTACTTGCTACAGTTCAAGTGTGTTCTGCACCAGGTTCCAGACTGCACCCACCTAGCCACTGTTCATCAACAATTCTGTCCTAATTCCTTGTTTCAAGTAATGCCAACCTTAACATTTTTTAAATCATCAGTGGTTTGGGGAGGTTTTTTTTTGGTTTTTGTTTTTTTTTGTTTTTGTTTTTTTTTTTTTTTTTAACAGGACAGTTCTTAATATGAAAGCATTCTGATTAATAAAAAAGTATAATACTCAGACGCCAGCAAGTTACTTTCCTTCAGTTTTAGAACTTTCCAGGATGTTTTTATTTAGAAACATGTTTCGATCAGTGGTCACCAGAACAGGCTGTGCTTTGCACTTATTACTGAGATACAAAGAACTGATAAGAACAGGCATTTGGGAACTTGACAGGGAATTTGGTATACCTTTCCATCATTATTTTTTCAAGAGGAGGAGACGCTGTTTTACATTTCTTATAAGATGCATTTGTTATTCATGTTTGGAGGACTAAAGATCAAAAAATGTGCTAAAACTTTTGGAGATCAGGCCCACCCCCAGCATGTTTTTCTTGGGTTACAGTGCTATATCTTCACCCACTTGATATCTACTGTGGGGAATGCCCTTTTGAAAGTGAGTATCTATTTTGAGAGAATAGCCATGGTTACAGAAAAGGCCCTAAATTTTGCATTCAGCACAGCAAAATGGTCTCCCTTCAAGAGGAGAAATGTGCAGTGACCTTCCTCCTGCAACAACACATAGTCTTGTGGTTCAAACACTAAAAACATGACATGTGTCATGAGTTTGAAAATGTATCACGTTATTAAGAGCCTGTAGCTCAAATTACTCACTTGCCAATTCACATGCAACTACACAAATTGTGCTAAAAAGGAGATTTCCTCTCCTTCTGTCGACATTTAAACAAAGGCTCAGGTTTATGAAATGGGGAAACTACTGTGAAGTTCTGAATCAGGGACATAAGAAGTGCTGAACCCTTTTACAGAAATCCTTGGCTCTTTATACAGAGAACAAGTGCCTTGCTCAAACATCTGAAAGCACTTCTCTCTCCTCCTGCTTTGAAAGCCTAGGCACCTCACCTTGACAGCATATTATGGCAAAGAGCCTTGCATTCAGAACATGGCCTCATCTGTGTCACAGGCCCAAAATACGTCTGTGTCTATGCAGATTCTGGTCCTGAAAGTTTTTCCCTCAGACAGCTTCCACACTTCTCTCTCTGTCACATTACAATCTTCATTGCCCAGCTGAATTCCCACAGTTTCTTTGACTCTCTACAGGCTGTTTTCTCCCTTCTGCTTAATTCAATATCTCTAACATTTGTCTTATACTCCCTGCTTTTAATTTTGAGGCACTTGGTGTTAAGAGATAAGCCTGTGGCAGATGTAATTATCCAGCAGCATATTAGTCACTTGTTAGTGCCACCTACCTGCCTCTTTCGTACTAGTGTTTCCGCTGGGAAGGAAGAGATTGAAAAGCCTTTCATCTTCCTTATAATTATTTCTTCTTAAAAATTAGCTGTGTGGAAGCTAGACACAAAAATCAGAAGTTTAAACCTGAGGCTCACCAGTCCTGTAAATCACTAGATTTGAATTGCAGAACCTACCTCATGCTTTATCTCTTTTGCTGGCATCACCAGGTTGACTTTTTAAACTGAAAACAACAAATACAGTCATCTAGTTTAGCCTTAGGCTTTCACTATTTACTGCAGGCCTATGCCTTCAGCTAGACCCAGACACATCTTTCAGTAACTCAAAGCTCAAAAAGCTTAGAAACCTGGAGTATAACTGAAGTATAAGCTTCACTGTTAAGTTTCTGTAATACTTTTGCTTCAGTTCCCTAGTTTCAATTTGCAGTCTTTGCATCTCTTTAGCAGGCTTTTTATCACACTGTAGCTGAAACTCCCAGTGCATTTGGACAAATAGATAATGCATCTGAGAACCACTAGCTCTTTTCCATCCAGGGTAATGGAGTGGATTAGGACAGATGGGTAAGCAAGCAGGTGAACCACCCTAGATTGTAAGGATGCTTGGCAACACTGTACAGAGGCTTCCAAACACCTCTGTGTAGACTTTGAATAATCACTGAATTACTGACTGGACCTGAAATTACTCTCACAGTTGCTTCTTTGCATCAAGCTGCTGATTTTACACAGGTTTACTACTTCAGATACAGCACTGCTTGTGTGTTGGCTCCATTTTCTTCATTCTGCACCAGAAATGGAAAATTCTGTTAGCAAGACTGAGGCAAAGTGTTTCTGCAGAGTTCCCCTCAGATACCCATGACTTCATTCACCTCCCCTCTGCACCAGCCATGCTGGATCTGCGCTGGCTTTATGCAGCATCACCCTGGAGGCTCTGTGTCACTCTTCTCAGAGCTCTCAGTAATGGGAATGAGTGTAGGGAGATCAGGACATGGTTTGTATGCAGCAGTTCAGGAGTTTCTGAATGGCACAGTTACTGACTCGAGTTCCAAATGGTGCAAAGTGAATCTTCCAGACACACAGAGCCAGGTTCATATGGCACTGCACTTGAGTTTAGAAGCCCAGCTCACAGAAATTTGCTCTGCACTGAGTTAGCTCACTGTCTCTGCATGGATTAATGGAGTGCTTAATAAGGAAATGGATAAACAATCCACAGATAATTCACAGTTGATTATAGTTTCTTTTATCTGTCTCTGCTCCTGGACTGAAATTTTATGTAATGCACAAACCAAGAGTGTTGCTGCTAAATTCCTAGTGGGTATTTACAATCAAGATACCTTAACACAGCTTGGTACAAATGTTAACTTTTGCTCAAGGGAGCATAGAAATGATGGGGTTATTGTAGGTCAGTATAAAATGAAAGGAGGTCAGAGTAACAGCCCAGCTTCAGCCAAAGCTGACACTGAAATTTTTAAGATCCTGTTCATTGAAAGGAAATCTTGTTCTTTTGGGGATTGCAATTTGCAGAGGTATGGACTTGTTTGTTTTTTAAAATAAGCCTCCAAGATGGAAAAAGACAAAAAAGCTTCTCCACTTTACAATTGAAACACATTGTCGGAGGAAAAATGTTTCAGTTGTGCAAAACCAATGGCACAAAAGGATGGTCAGGGCTTATAGAAAATCTGTGCTCTCAGGTGCCCTTGCAGCTCTTTATTATTTTGTCCCTTGATGTTAACTCAACCAAAGATCCTATGGGTCCTACCTTTGCCATGTTTGAGCAGAACTGATAGCCAACAAATTATTTCGAGGAATAACACAACCTTAATTAGAAGATTCTGTAAGAAGAAAAATTACTTTTCTAAATCAACTGCTGGTTTTATGTACTTGCAAATAACTGTATAGACTCCAAGAAGATGGCTCAGTTAAAGACCATGCTGTGCTAAACTAATATCACAAGGGGAACAACCTTTAGACATATTGTATTAATGTAGTAAATGAGGGCAAAAAGGCCTTTAGAGACTGAAAAATAACCTATAAAAATTCGCAGAAGAACTCAGGTTTGCAGCTGTGCCTATGAGCTGCTCAACAAATACATTTACTGCTTTATCACTCTTGTAGGCATTTGAAATGCCATGGTAACTACAATTTTATGGATAAACTTGCCCTAAATATCTGCTGCTAGCTTCACCCAGAATCAACTGCAGCCCAGAAGCTGGTAGATATCCTGCTGATTCTCATTACCCATTAATTATACTGCCCCTTATCTTTGCTTTAGAATTCAGTCTGAAAGATGACATCCAAATATACCTACCCAAAGGGAAATAAAAAGTAGCTGTGCAGGGGGAGCTGCAGCTGATCACAGCATCTCAATGTGGGAAACCCGTGTTCATATTCATAAAAAACTACCTCTGACAATAGAAGCAGGAATCTCACTGCCTGGTTTTCACATGTTGTCCCCATGACAGGAATTCATGGACTTGTGGTCATTCTTTCCCAAGAGCATGAGGACAGAAAGATGCAAATCTGTCTGAAGTTGGTACATTCTGGATGCAAAGGGAAAATGAAGATGACTGAGGAGTCCATCCTGGAACACCACAGAAAGGTATATTTTCTACATGGGATGTGTGCAGTTTCCTTCCTAAATCACCTCATCTTATTGGCTGTGTGCATCATGTAAACACACAGATTGGGTTGGGGGTATTGCTGTAGGAATAGCTAGTCTCTAGTCCCAGTGATTTTGGGATAAGACCCAACTGATTCTAGGGCAAGGTTGAGGCACAGCTCCACATGTACAGAAACAGCAGTCTTGGCCCTTAGTGGACACTGCAATAGATAGTCTGGAGATTCAACTCACCCCAGTCTTAGGTAGCCACTAAAAGCATATTACCAGAATTTCCAGTTGCTTTTACCTACTTAAATTCCATTTAGATCTTGTTTTAAAATACCTCACATCTGTCTTCATATAAAAGGCCATGGGATTTGTGGATGAAGACCACTCTGTAAGAGTTATGTCATTTGAGTTATTTTTGGTAATATGCCTATAAATTGTCCATAAATGTCCCACAAGAAGTTAGTGCTGTAGTTTTGTGGCAGAGAAACAGGAAGCATTGAAGAAAAAGAAGTAATAAGTACTCAATTTCCTAATCTACAAGCATTTACAGTGGTTGATTTCTTGCCCATTCTACTCATGTTCTTATTAACTAAGCTGCAGTGCTTCTTGGAAGTAAATATTTTATTTTGATAGCACATACTACCACCTGCTGTAAGCAACTGAAATTGCCTTTGCAATTTCAGAGCTTTTAAAGCTGCATAAGGCAGCCAGCCTTAGATTTAAAACACAGCAAGATTGTTGGCATCTCTTTTTGATGCTAATTTAATTAAGTATTCATCCAAGTATTTTCTAACACTAAAAATTTCTTAGTTATATATGATTTGTAATATCTGGGGTTCAGCAGTCTCTAAGATGCATGGAAATTTAGGAAACAGTTCTGTTGTAGATAGGAAACTGATAATAAATTATTTAAGTAATAATTATGAAGATCAACTATTTCCAAACACAGTTAAGAAATTAGCAACTGATTCAATGTGAGCAGAATTTTTAAAATAAATAAAGCCATGAGGGATCAAATATTCAGAATATTAATTATGAAAATATTTACTATTTTTACCCAGTTACCCGTTTGACGCAAAGAAAGGCTAAGAAATGTTCTGGAAATTACGATGTCTCTTTATTACTTGTTGGAATAAGAATATTTTAGGGACAAGGTATACATTTTATATGGATATTTTAATATGTATTTCTTTGGCTTTTGGGTTTTTTTTCTGGTATATTTTTCCAACTCCAAAGAAAAAGCTAATTATGAGTAAACAACTCTTTTGCCAAATCCTCAGCAGGTGTAAATCCATGTAAGTACTAACTAACAAGGCATTGGCTTAGGCTGTTTGTTACAATCCAGAAAATGGTCTGTTATGTCCACTCAAGATTTTTGGGGAGGAACAAAAAAAGATTAAGTCTAGGATAGAAGAGAAAGGAAGCAGAAAGATGTTTATGTTGTATCAATAATTTGCAGTGTATACATAGTGCTTATGCTACATTAGAAAAGTACAAGTACAAAAGGGGATAATAAGGTAAGCTAAACACATCGTCTTGCAGCAAATTCAGGTTTTTTTCCTGGCTTCAACAGTTTGTTTTTTGTCAAAAAAAAAAAAAAATATCCTTGTCAAGTCATCTTGTCCCTGCTTCCACTCATTCCAACACATGGCTGTCTCGCAACCTGTATAGAATTTTCTCTCTTCTCAGTCCACACAGGGAGCCCAAATCCACACCAGCTGTGGGCTGCCAGGTGGTGATGCAGAGCAGAGTCAGCCCCATGCTGAGATGACCTTGGCTGGACACTTGTGCTGCACTGTTGTCTGCAGCCCAGGAACGCTTTCCATGGTGTAGGAAAGTTTTGCCTGGAATGCAGCAGGAGCCACCAGAGGCTTAAGGACAGCAGGAGGCAATAGCAGCTCCCTCTAGATTCCCTTCTCCACCTGTCCATAGCAGCAGCCACTTTCCAACAGTGAAACCCAGCAAGGAAAACCCTTTCCTAACAGCTGGCACATCTGGTGACAAAGCCACGTGGACAGACTGGTGGGAACAGAGGAGCCTGTGCAGTGCGCACGCAGTTACTGGACTTGCAGCGCGTCTCACACTGGGGGTGATGTAGGTTGGGCAGTGGAGACATGGTTCTCCTGCTCCATGCAGTGGAGCATGAGCACATGCACAAGGGAAATTTGGGGTTAGAGTAGTGCCAGAGCTGTGTGCTTTTCTGCCTCCCCATCTCATGACCTAGGCAGCCCCACACTGCAGGAACACCTGTTCCCTCAGCAGCCCACATAGGTAGTCTCTGAGGTTCTACAGGTTAGAGCATAACTAAGTCACAACCAGCATCTGGCCAAAAACATGGAAAGGATTTCCCACCCCAGTGCAACCTACTCCTCAGGCCATTGTGCACTTTTTCACTACCTTCTCATGCCAACAACAGGAACAATTTGTTTAGTTCTAAGTGCTATTATTAATAACAACAATGAAAGTAATGAATTGTTCCTTTTCCTTGTTTTTTTTATTTTGGTTTTGTGATTACTGGTCTTTTCACTTTACATTTCCTTACTAGTAGTATTTGCTCCCATTGTTTTACCCATGAACCCCACCAAAACTACTCCTCTTGGTCTTTTCTCCCCTGTTCCCTCAGGTTGGGCAGCCCCCGGACACATTTTATTGGCAATTTCAGTCATCATTTCAGGCATGGCCTCTACAAAACTGAATGCATTCTTTTTTTCCCTAACAACACTCTTCTGTTTCTCTTCTTTTTCCCCCCATTATATTAATAGACTCCAAATCTTTCAGTCATAACCATTATCTTGCTAGACTTGATTGATTTCCTCATGGTTTCGTAACTCTCAAAGCTCCCTTTTTCTAACTGTTACAATGTCAAAACATTTTGCCAAATGTTCGTACATTGCTTTCAAAGCCCCACTGCCTTCCTCCTTACAGCAGAGCCTTTTTGTATGAATACCACCTCCAGCAGCAGTGCTAGCATCTGTCATCCCTGGAACGGCATTGGAACACACCTCACTTGGGACTTGTCTATCCTGAACATTGTGGAAAACTGTACATGCTGCCTGGGATCCACTGCACCAGGAAATGTAAAGGTCTCTCCTTCCATCTGCTGGGGAATGGGGAGAGGCAAGGCTATTTCAGTTTGCTTTACTTGCATATTTCCTTCAGTGCCATGCTGTGAGTCATCCTTCAGTCAGAATTAGCTTAATAAATTGGAGTAAGGAAAGATTCAAGAAAGACTACAAGCAAAGGGTTTTCTGAGGGACTCCAGGTGATTTGTGCTTCTTGTCACCCTCTAAGATAGTTCTGTCAATAAGACCTTTTTGTGAGAGAAGAAATTATGGCTGAAAATTTTAGGCTGCCAAATTAAGCTAAGGAAACTTCCCTTGTAGGATAAGATGTAATGGATTTGCTGGCCATGCCTCCCTTTCCCAGCCATTAACAACAATAATTCTTAACTTTCTGATCTCCTTTTGATGCAGTCTTTCCCCATTTCATTAATGATCTGTCCCTTCCCAATATGTTGGTTGCACTGGTTCCCCCTGCAGAGGGATCTGGACAGGCTGGATAGATGGGCTGAGACCAACAGCATGAAGTTCAAGAAGGCCAGGTGGTTAGATATTGGAATGGGCTGCCCAGAGAGGCAGAGGAGACACCTCCCTGGAGGTGTTCATGGAAAGACTGGACCTGGCACTCAGTGCCATGGTTTAGCTGACAGGGTGGTGTTGAGTCATAGGCTGGACTCAATGATCGCAGAGGTCTTTTGCAACCTAATTTATTCTGGGTTATTCTGTCCCTAAATTAATTTGTTTCCTTTTTTTCCACTCTCTCCTCCATAAACCACATGTTTATTTATTCCAGGAAACAACTAGTGCTGCAAACTGCACTGTACTAGCAACAATCAATTTTTCATAGTTTTCGAGCATAAAAAATAGAGACTGACATATTTTGGTGTAAGATTCTTTTCAGTTAAATAAATAAATAAATAAATGAGTTACTGTAAGACAATGCCCCAGAAATCCCAGCATGTCCTTTCAGAGATGGAAATTTCTTTAGTGATTTTCTGTCTTACTTTAAAAAATCCCTGCCTCTCTGGAGAGATGCCTTACCTCTTTAACTCTATAGGACATTTCCTGTCACCTTTTTGTCACTTAATAACTATGATGTTTGTGGAGACATATCTTGTCTTGAAGCATTTGCCTTCTCTTTCTCCTCTTTTTACATGTGTCTTATAATTTTTGAGGCATGTTTATGCAGGTGCCTCATAAATTCAGTATTTTCATATTTATGGGTACAAGTGTTTGATGACACCTCAGAGGCAGTATATATACTTCAAAAGCAAGTACCCCTCAAGTACCCCTTACTCCCATAGACAAGATTAGTCAAGAGAATCTCTCTTAATGACATTCTTTCCATCCAAGTATTTTTATCTTACCTTGTATTTTGCTTTGATTTAGTCAAAACAGAGTGGCAAATAGTCTGCATTTCAGTTTTATTGCTGCTGTCTCTGTTTGGCTGAACTCTGCAGGTTTTAGGTTGTCTCCTAAAATACTGGCTGACAAGGAAATTGTTTCCACACTGCTTTATGCTTTCACCCACAGAATCTCTCAAGCAAGTCCACCAAAAGTTGACTCTGCTGTGAATTAAACAAAATAGTTTGATCACAGCTAATGTAAAATAATACCATTCAATCAAAGTCAAACTGTGCCAGGTTGACTTTTGTAATTTAAAGGGTTGGCTCAAAATGTCACTTGTGTATAAGGATGCCCAGAATAATCTGTACATACCAGATGTGAAAACTAAAATTTCAATTTTAATCCAGTCCTATACATGCTTAAATACATGCATTTTAAAAATGAATTTAAAAATAATGAGTCAGTAGAACCACTTCTACACTTAAAATTAATCCCATTTTTAAGCAGTTGGCAGGATGAGAGCAACAAAAATGCTACAAGCCGAAGCACTAAATTCCTTTGCCTTTTTTGATAGCCTTTGAGCTTTCATCTAATTTGAGGATGACACATGAACAAAACTGTTTGCTCTTCATGCACTGATATGGGGTTTTTTTGCCTGTGTTGATTTGACTTAGCATGAAGAGCAAATGCATTTTCAGCAATAAAAGAGCAATATACCTTAAGGTTTTTTAAAAAGCAGAGAACAGAAAAGGTCAATTATTACTGCTGATGCACTGCTTCTTCACAGATGATATCATCAGAATAAAAGTGATGCTCTTGTCAAAAGTCAGCATTTTGACACAAACCAACATCCTTCTAATTTCAAAGACATATTTGCAGATGTGCATAAAGAACATGATTATCCAGATATGTTTCTCTTATCTTTGATTTTCCTTTTCTTAAAATGTCATTTTTATAAACACAGTCATTTGCTTTTTGCATGGTACTAAGGTAAAGTTAAATTTTAACTTCTGATTTGTTTTTCAAATATTCTGCAACTTTTTCTACACATTAGTTATAGTCAGATGGGGCTTCTCACTGAATATCTCTTGAAAGCTCTGAATATCTGTAATCCTCCTCTTACTATTCATACAGGCATAAGGAAACAAAATTATACACAGGTGCATGTAGAAAAAGGATTGCTTTTTCTATTTTGACTATGAAGGAGGCACGACACAATAAGCAAGGACGTGGGTGTGCCTAAGAGGTCACCTACCTCCAGGGCTTAGACACAAGACTCTAGGCTACCCAGAGGCATTTCCATCTAGTAAAGTGTAGAGCTGGAATGCCTTCTGGAGGAGGAGTTTAATATATGTGTACCTACATATACATATATACAAAGCTATATGTATATACAAGGTATATATGTATGTGTGTATATATAAATATATATATACAATGAAAAATTAATCCATTAGCTTTGTGTTGGTTTAGGATGCAGAAGCTCTAAACTTGAATCTACAGGTGAAGCACTGTTTTTGCATGCTGCATTAAGCTGTTACTGGATGAAATATATAACCAGCTCCTGAGGCAGAGCTGGATATGCAGTGCTCCTGCACAGCTTCCACAGATAAGGTAAAGAATGCCTGTGTAAAGAATAGCAAGGCCTCCAGCCTACTCAGCTGGGTTTCCTCTGGAAAGTTGGCACAAGTGAGCCTGTAGCCTCTCAGCCACAGGATATTTAACACTGGTCACCCACATCCTGCATGTTAACATCTGTTATAACAACAACCAGCATCACTTTAAAGAAACAGTTAATTCCACTGCATATCAGGCTGAACCCCAGCAGCAGGTTTGCTGGGAAGTGATAACTGAGTCGAGTCTTTGTGGAGCAGTGGATGGATAATAATCAGCCTTCATCACCAACAATGCTCAGTGATGTGAAAACTGACATGCTGCTCTTCATATTCAGTAGGAGGACACTTTTTTTTTTT
>VXAC01005032.1:5376-90174 GCA_013399225.1 Rhipidura dahli | reverse complement strand
TTTTTAAGATAAGGTACCAAGGAATTTAGAATCATAGAATCCTAGTTTTGGTTGGAAGTTATCTAGTCCAGCCCTCCTGCAATGAACAGGGATGTCTTCAAACAGATCAGGTTGCGCAGAGCCCAGTCCAACCCAACCTTGAATGTTACCAGGGATAATTTACAAAACTTTAAAGCCTTTTGGTAGTACTTAGAGAGGTCTTGAAGATGCTCATTGGAAGTCTAAACTCTGCCTAAGGTGAGTTTGTAACAGTTAAATCCTATTTTTTCAACTTTAACAAAAAGAAGATAACAAAGGGCCTTTATGACACAGGACTTAGAAAACAAGAATGATACAAGGTGAAAATTCTCATATCACTGGAACTACTACAAATTAGGAGGTAAAGGCCAGCCAATGCAAGCTGATTGGTATCTTTCAAACATGCATTTTCTCATTAAATATTTCACTCCAGAGGTGCCATAGTTCATACTCTGGTCTTGTTCACTTCTGCACTTGGGAATGCTGACTGATGATTCAAGAACTGTGGATTGAATGCCTCATTTATTTAACCTTTACAGAGACTAGGTAATTTCGAAAACATAGAGTGATATCTTTGCTTTATTTTTGTGCTCAGGAAGTTAAAGTTATGTTTCTTCAGCAGATTTTTTTCAGTTATATGTCAGCTGAATTTTCATGTACAAATATATTCCCTAAATTGAGTGATCATAAGACTTTAAATGTCAACTCAGTATTCATGAGGAATCTTTTGTCTGCATTAAGAGCCAGCTGCTGTCAGTGATATTGGGTTACAGAGCACAAGAACAGCCAGACAAAAAAAAAAAAAAAAAAAAAAAAAAAAAAAAAAAAAAAAAGAAAAAAAAAAAAAGAAAAAGAGAAATCCAAAGTCATTGCTTGATTTGATTGTTATTCACTTTTAAGTACTTTCATTCAACTTTGATTGCTGTAGAATTTGTCTGCTTTATGAGTGTCTTTAAAAGGAGACATTGATGTTTTATGCTGTCTTAAGTGCTAACAATCATCACTGCTAATGAACATGGACTCATTAATGTCTAAATCATTCACAGCACAAGGCTGTTTCTTTCCCTCTTGAGTTTGCTTTTCCTGGGACAATTAATTTTATATTAGCTACTACATCTGTTTCCAATACTATCCAAGAATTTTAGTTTGTCCTTTGGATCACAACACTAAGTTTTTCACTGTAAAGGTAGATTTTTTTATTCAGCAGAAGAATTTTTAGAACTCTATCCCTAGAAATATACATTTTTAGTTTTAGCTTTTAATTCTTAAATCTATGACTTACAGCTCTTTTAACTATTCCCTAAATGAAAGCTGATATTATTTTAGTGTAAATAACATTGCACTGTGAACCATTAAGGAAACAGATATACCTCTTAAGCACAGGACTATTAAAACTGACAATATTATACAATGAGATTATCAAATCATGTGGCAACAAGATAAAGAAGAAATTGTATCAGCATATCTGTTTTTATATTTGGATCTTGTATTTTGGATCCTGAAGAACAAAGCTTTCTTTAAAAAGTGCTTTTTGGTGACATATTATTGTGACCATTTCAGGAAAAGCACAGCACTGCCAAAGACTTGGACTGAACCATAGCCCTAAAATTTCTGAGGAAGAAACTGCAGTGTCCTGAGAAAAAGGAATATTCTGAAACTGCATTACCAACAAAAATATAAAATTAATAGTTTTTCTGTAGAGTTGGACAGTACAGCAACACTTCATCTCACATACTATCCAGTAACTCTGGTGAAGCACTGGAATACCACCTAAACCAAGCCATAATCAAATCACATGATTTTGATGGGGATGTCTGCTGGTGATCAAATCACTCTCCCTATGCTGTGACCTCAGCAATGATGTAGGTTTTGGAACTAAAAGGAACAATCTGTGGAACAGTTTTTTTGCCTATCAGTCTCTTTTCCTCATCTTTGGCTCTTTCTGTCCTGGTAGAAATTGCCTTCTCATTTGAGTACTCTCTTTTTATTTCCATTCGATTTAGATTCACTGAATATTCATAAAAAGGCTGTGATAGCATTGCATTTTTAGTATCTTTCTCACTAAATAAAAATGACAAACAGCACCATATTACAGCAGACAGTAACATAGCAGGAGTGTGCTGGGTTCTGAGAGTCAGAATAAACAAATAAAAATCATGGCATTTGGAAGAGTGGTGCACATCAGGACATACATCACACACTGCAGCAATGCTGAACATACTGAGTTCTCTAAGAGACAGAACCAGATGAGAGTGGTTTCAAAGAGTTTTGCAGATTATGATTAGAATCTTTGATGCCTAATAAAGAATGAGATTTTTGTGTGACTGGGCATTCATTGTTCCCTCTTCATGTGAGCACTAAGCAACAGACTGGAGCAGGAGAGGTAGTGTCACAACCAAAGAAGCTTGTGTTCCTCTTTTGGTGCCTTGGGAGGATTGACTTCAGGAGAAGATGAGAAAACTGGGGGCAGTTCTTTTGTCACCTGAAATATTTTCTTTCCAGGATAGGTACACACACTCTTTCCCTCATAGAGGCCATAACTGCCTTCTCTTCTCAGGCCTCTATCATACTGGAGCTTGGGCAAAGGAGTGGGCAGAGAGTGGGATATCACTATTTCTTTGTAAAATTTGGATAGAATTGGCCCATTGGTTCATAAGTTACTATATATGAATACACAGACACAGGCATTCACACTTGGATTGCTCAGTGTTCATTCTTTTCAGGCACCTTGATTGAAAATGTGAAGGGAGGGAGAGGGAACAAGTAAATAATCTGTTTTCTGTATAAAAAGGTCTGACTCCTAACAAGGTGCAGTTCCCTTCATTTTGCCTCTGATTTCTCACTTTATGGTTAACATAAAATTTTCATAGGGAAGGAGAGGAGAGGAGAGGAGAGGAGAGGAGAGGAGAGGAGATACATATGTATTTAACTCAACTCTAGTGGTACCATAAAAATTCCTCAGCACTGTATATATCCCATTTTCAGACTGCATCCCTGTACCTTTCAACACTTCCTAATCAATCAGTAGCAATATGGTAGCTGACAGGTATTTCCCCAAAACTGAAACTGTGACCTGACACTTTGGAAACTTTTAGGTGTTTTCAACCAGCAGAAGAACTGTGGTATGTGAAGTCTCTCTCTTTCAACTGGGGACTTTATTGGAAATACAGTATTCACATCAGCCCCAGACTTCTCACTACATCCTGTGGGCCAGTGGCTGGGGTGTTTATATGGATTGCTGTATCATGATTTCTCTATGATGTCAAATAAAGAAAGAGCTTTGAGAGCAGGCAGTGAAACTTTCCATGGCAAACACTTTATTCATGAATTCAAGTTACAAAGCCATTCTAAAATCTTGATGTTTGCCAGTCCTTTTCAAAGAATAGTTTACGTTCACCTAACTTTAGGAAGAATTCAAGCTCTGTGCCAGTCTCTTAGATATTTAAATTTGGAGGAGAAAAGAAAGAAGTAAATTTCTTTCAGTTAATGAGATTTTTCTTTGCCCTTAACTGTGTGTTAAGATCCAATTATTAAAATTATTAGAGAGATGCCACTGCCTGAATTAAAGTGCAAATGAGGCCATATCTTGAAGTCAATTATACAGATTTTTTTTTTAACAGCAATTGTGAGGTAGAGATAGAAAGAAATAGGGAAAAAAAGGAGAAAGAATAAGAGTAGAAATGTCTACAGTCACGCCCTGTTGGATCCTGCCACAAGACTTGATTGTTGCAATTTCAAAGTCTGTTGGTTAAAGTGATGATCACTGTCTTGATCCATCAGGGGTGGGGGAAACCCGCAAAACAGCATCCACTGGGGTTATATGTGCTCAGGTACAGGTGGGAATGCCCAGGTACCTTCCCTGGGACCTGAAGGTAGGATTCCTGGACTTTCACACTGAAGGATGTAATGCTGTGGATCATGAGACACCTCAGGAGTCTGATGGTTTAAGACAGTACAGCTGCCTCTCAGGTCAGCACAGTCAGCAATAAACCATCAGAAGGAGCAAATACCTTCAGGCTACTTGTGAATGTCCAGACACTTCCGTGGGGGTAAGTTTTCATACCTAAGCCATTATGTAAGGGAGGACACAGACATGATAATAAAAAGCACTATACCCTCTCGTGGGATTTGCCTCTTCCCAGCCTTCTCCCTTATCTTGTTCAACACCCAGCTGTAGCCTCCTGCAATGGGTGTGCACTGCCCTCTGCACCTGAGAGGTTAAGAGGTCGATTGCTTGAGTCATTAACCAGTCCAGTCTCTCACACAGTGTTTAACCCCATAGTGTGGGGCTTCTGGAGGCCCCTTCCTGTATAATGGTCCATTAGTCAGAGCACCAGGCAGCAGGATGTTTCAGTACAATACAACAGTAGCATGGCCCTCTTATTCCTGGAGAACACTCAAATCACAGACTGTAATTAAAGTAGGTGGAATATATAGAAGGTGAAAGCTCTTTTAACTGTTCTCCCAAATCATGGATCCATGCATGATTATGAAAGTCAAGGAGAAAGAGGTGTGAAGAGTCAAAGGAAATCAGGTTTTACTCTTACAGATTTCTTTGGGACAGATTAAGAAAGGCTTTCTACCTCTGGATTTCTGGGGTATATGTTGAACATTTTACAATGAAGAACTCCTGGGAAGATGATGCACTTTATCATAGAAAACCTTCACAGAGCACTAAGCTGACAGATGCAGTGAACAGGCTGGACACCCAAATCAGTGAATTGCATGATATTATGGGAATGAGGGAAGTTTTTGTCCAAGTAACTGGGGACAGGTGGACCTGATTTCTCTCTGCAGATCTCCAGAGGCTGTTAACCAAATTTAAGCAGTTCTGCTTTGAAGCTAAATGTACATAATGTTGATGGGTAAACATTTAATTTAGAGGGATATATTGGCAAAACTTATTTCTTCCTTGTGATCATCTTGAACCTGCTCACAGTACTCAGTACACAGTACTCTAATAGCACTCATGTATGTAACACAGACAATCCAGCCTATTTGTCTTCTACACAGAAATTATTTCACACTATTTTCAGCACTGCGCATACTGCTTAATGCTAGTGCATAAACTTCTTTATTTGCATTTAACTAACTTCCAGGTCATCCTGATAAACATCTTAATTGAAATAACTTGTATCCCTCTTTCAACATAATTTAAAACAAGACCTAGCACAGGATTCTGCAGGGTGCAAGCCCACCTAAAAGGAGTAAGTGGAGGATAAAAGGCTGGGGCTGGAGGTGGTTATGGTGTGGAGGGGGAAATTAGGCTGACTAACAATGCAAAGGCTGTTCCTGCTTGAATACTGATGAGCCAAGTTATCTGTGCTGGCCACCTGCCTAACTATTTATTTCCTGCCAATGTTTGATGCTTGTGCTGATCTTTGGGGAACAGTTATTGTGTGAATGCTGCTAAATGATTTTAATCTTTATTTTAATTCCTGTAAGCTTTTAATATAATTGTAAAAGATAATATGTGATTTGTGTGTTGTCTGATTGCTAAAACCTTTGTGCAGTAATAGATGAGTACTGAAATTCCCTATGGAAATTCTGGAATATAGCCAAAGGGCAGATAACTGTGGGTGAAGGCCTAACTGAATATCAGAAAAGTGTAGCCACTGTCCTTGCTGGAGATGCACACAGAACACTTTGGTTTTGTCAATATAGCAGTTTTTATCTCTCCTCAGCCTGTGTAAGAGGCAGCTGTGGTCTGTTTTCTCTGCCTCTGTGCACTTACTCTGTTTTGACATTATCTATAACTGCACAGCCAATCGTGAACACCTCCAAGTCTTCCTATGAGCTCCAATTCCCACAGCAGAGCTGTACCCATACTCAGGGACCACCAAACCCAGCCACTTCCCCATGTTTCTTCTCTGTTCCTGAACATAATCCAGGGCATAGTATGTATTTTCCATGGTCTCAAGGCTCTTCTCCATGTCAGATGCTGAACTCGGGCTCAATTATTCATCCTACAGATCAGTGGCCCAGGACTGCCACTACCATGCTCTTGTCCATAATGCTGCTTGGTCTGGACCAAATAGTATTCTCCAACACAGTGATGAAGACACAGCTAGAAGGCCAAGCCAGGGCTAAGGGTGAAGCTTTTACATGGCAAGACTATTTGAAGAAGTAAGAGCTTTTGCTGTATGAGTGAGAAATAGCTGGTGATGGTTGACAATACAGTTTAAGGAACTAGAACCAGGGAACCATTTCTGTTTAGTGTAAGCAGCAGAATGCAAGAAATGCACTCAGTGCTGAGTCCTGGGAACTTCTTGTTTCTACTGACCAAGTAAAACTTCCACAGTCCAATTTCTGGATGGAGAGGAAGAGGTCTGTGTGTAAGGCACAGTCATGCCAGGGATTGTGTGCAGGTGTGTTAGCCTGGGGCACTCTGTAGGCACGAATTCTGCAACACTCACAAATTCTTGTTGTCTCGCCTTCCCATCCACTTCTGGAATCTTTAAAAATATTACTCAGCATTGCCAAAGATGAAGGAATAATAAAAATTGAATGCAGAAGAGAGCCATCCTAAGTACCACATAAATCTCTCTCTCTCTCTCAATACTTGTACGTATATTTGCATATATGTGTACACACACACGTATATAAGTACACAATCTATATGTGCACATTTACACACACTCTAGCAGGTTTTGGCTACTCTGATTTAGAAATCCACCTCCCCTCCATGCAGTTCCTGGAGCTCACTCAGTGAACAGACAATCATGCATTTGCAGAAGTCCAGAGCAGTGTCATGACTGAGCCACAGTCCTGGGCAGCCATCCAGTCCAGAGCCAGCCATCCCTGGGCAGCAGCCAAAACACAGACCAAGGGCTCAGCACCCCAAAAGAATGACAGAATTGCCTAGTCAGACCAGAACTCATAAACAAAGACAACCCAGTACAAAGCATGTAGAAAAATATCATGTAATTCTAAAAGCATTTTACACTGAGACCAAATGTAAGCATGATTTTGGAAAGGTGGAATTGGCTGCATGTTCAAAAAACACAGGAAGGCATGTTATCCAAAACACATACAGCAGAATATTTCTCCAGTACCATTACATATTAAGACCCATATCTCTTCCTAGTGCTAAAATGCTTCTTTATTTCTCCCAGTCACTAAAAAAAAGTTAAATATTTCAGTCTTAAAAATTTAAATATTATCTGCAGTGCATCTTAGATGCCTTTACTGAGTGCCAGGAATCTGTGTGAGATCTGTACACAAGCAGTTGTTCTGTTTACACAGCTCTTCATCATCAAGTGTAAGACTTTAGATATATCAATATAGTAAAAAATTATTCTAGACTTACCACATAATTCAGAGGGGGGAAAAAAAGTAAAATTATGGTTTTTTTCTTAACTGTCTTTTATTTATTAACTTTGTTAATGTTTTTAATGCATGTGACCTTGCTGCTCTGCCCTGGTTGCTGCTACAGCAGTGTGTCAGGCACATTGCCAGCACCTGCTGTGCTTCAGTTACAGAGAGATGTAATCAGCAAAACTGGCTATCCTGTTTATTTCTGTTTTCTTCATACAACCATGTTCAGCGACCTGAACAATGTGATACCCATCATCTTCATATTTACTTTTGCCTTGAATAGTCTTTAATTTTTTTATTACTCTAATAGCACTCAGATATTTTAAGTAAAATAAAAATTTTAAAAAACCAAACAAACCCACCAAAACAAAAAACAACCCAACAAAAACCCCAAATCCAAGATGTATGTAACTATGTTTGGCATAATCATATGTGAACATGTTTACAAGGCAGACTGAACCATAACAGAGAGGTATGCAAACTAGCTTTAAATTGTATGTATAAAATCATTCTACTTTAGCAGCACACCAGTCTGACATACAAAATCTGTAACACACTAGTCAAAAGAGGCCAACTCAAGGGAGCAGCTGTGGGAGACTGAGAAGGAAAAAAAGCAACCACAAAACCTAAGCTGAGACTAGCTGTGTCACACATCTATTGCTGTCTTTTACTTGAGTACAGGTAGCTGTGCACTGACAAGAACCCCCATCCAACTGCCTTTGGCCAGACAGTTGCTGCGTTAACTGCAGGTGTTAAGATGTGCAGGCTGAAAACATAGATTTCAGAGAGCATATTGCCTCTAGTTGCTGTTGTTGCTGCTGTAGCAGAGTCTGCTGAGGCTGTAGCACATTAGCTTCAGGAGGACGACTCCATGTGCAAAAACGTGGAGAAATCCTACCTCCTCCTTGGATCCATCGTGTTTATGTTTGTAAAGTCTACCGTGACAAGAAAGATGTTACTTTAGCACCCCTAAACCAAGACTGGGCAGTCAGATGAAAGTGGTTAAATTACTTAATCCTGTTTTCACTTTCACAATTGGTGCAGTTATGTATCACAAGGTAAAAACCAGCTTTTCTGTTCTCTCAGATATGGCTAGTATTTAAACATTTATACACAGAACTTTGAGAATTCTTTCCACTGCTCAGGAGACTTTGAACAACCTTGATGTTCCTGTTCATTGTAACTCAATTTGGTTTATGCTTTGGGTTTTCTTGATTTGCTTTTTTGTTTTTTACTTCAGTTTAATGTTTAGCTTTAAAAGTCATGCTGATAAAGAGAGTTAGCTATTCTAGTATCTGTTGTCCTGCAAATAAAAAAAAATCCATTAAATTTGCAATGTATATGTTGTTACTTGACACTTTGAGCATTCACAGGACACCTAAAATCAGAATGGAAATTCAGTTTGGACCTGATTGACAGAACAACTGAGGCTGGATGGCACCTGTCAAGATCATCTAGTTAAACACTGTCCAGTGGAAGGGTCAGGTAGAGCAAGTTGTATCTGACTGCATATTGAATGTCACCAAGGATGGAGATTCCACAACCCCTCTGAGCAACCTGTTCCTGTGTTGCATCACCCCCACAGAAAGAATTTTCCTGGTTTTAAGCAGAAGCTCCTGTTCCATTTTGTGCTCATTGCCGCTTGTCTTGTACCTTTGCCTGCTGATGACAACTCTTTAAGCCTGGCATTTCAAAAAGCTTTCAGTCCACTTCCCTGTCCATTCATCTAGCCCACACTTCATTAGCTGTCTATGAAAATATTACAGGACAGTGTCAGAAGCCTTCCTAAAGCTGAGAAAAACATCATCTAGTGCTCTACCTTGCTCCATCCAGCTTGTCTTCTATTATAACATAACACAAAATGCTAAACATATTATAAAAATTTAAATTAGAACAATTATTGCAAAAATGAACAATTGAACAAAAAATGAAAACAAACAAACAACCTTCTACCTGAATCTATTTCAAAAGGCTGATTTGAACTTCATAAAAAGCTATAGTAATACTTATTAACTCATTCTAACTACTTCAACTCTATACAGAACCACACTATGTAAATTCATTCTATTCAGGGAAAGACTAAGGATGAGAGAATGGAATACACAACCCCTCACACCATCCATACCCACTCATTTTGTGTACAACAATCCTCGTTTTTCCCTGGAATCTTATTTCTGGCAACTTTAGTCCTGAAAAAATTATTTTACTTTATGCATGACAGGAAGGAAAACCAACTCTGGTTTCATAGCTTTACATAGTTGTTCTACCTGAAATATTAACAAAAGCATAAATTGAAATATATTTTGTCACTAATCTAGTGACAATTATACACATTGAAACATTCTTATTACATCAGTTTTCAAATACAACCACATATGCTGTGAACATTATTGCTTGCAGTTTGAACTTGAATTATCCCTTATATGTTCTCTCAAGATAATCTTCCCCAAAATTACAAAGAAAGGCAACATCTTTTAAAAACATCCAAAACCAATGCTAAATATATTTTCTCTAAAAAAATAATTTTGAGGTTGATGCCTTTTAATTTCCTTGCTTCTAGAAAGCAACATGGAGATACATTTTAATTATACACACAAGTTCCACCTTCACTGCTAGGTTTGTATAAGTCAAGCTTACAGAGAGTTCTCTCATTCCTATCCCCTCACAGCAAAAAATAGTTCTGAAAAATTTTATAGGCCCATCTGACGCCATGATGATTTTTGTCTTTTCTTTTATACCCGTTATGCCTTTTTACAACTTCTGTATTCTCAGTGCTTTTGGCCTACATTCTTGGACTTGCTTGTTAAGCTGAGAGACAGAACATGTTAGAAGCTTCGCAGTTAGGGGTCAGTGTGCCCCAGACCCCAAGGTCCTCTCCAGAACACACTTTGTAAACTGAGATAGCACCATCCAGGGGACGGTTCCTTGGGGAGGGGGGGCTCATTCGAGCCTCTCACTGGGGAATTTTGGATAGCTATGCTAATTAGTAAAGACCTAGAATATAAGACCAGATCTTGAGGAGAGGGATTGCAGTGGCCATTGCAGGGTGCATGGAGGTGCATTCGACCTGCACATAGTGCACCAAGGTTCCTTAAATAAATACCAAGGTAAAACCACTTTTCCCCTTCTAACCGTGTTCACCTCTTGATTTTAAGACCAGAAAAAGGCATCACATCTACTGTTTAGTGGTACAACAGCTGTTACCAGCTGAAGATGCTTTATGCTTAGTTGAACTACAGTAAAAGGCATTTCCCTAGCCACCTTTGAATTAATATTTTTCAATCCTTCTCATGACATTTTATAACTTCAAGCCCCTCTCTTGAAAGAATTCAAACTGCAATTACATACAGACTGGAAAGATTAAATGACTTTTGATTGTATTTTAACAGAAAGAGTGACACCAAGTATTATAAAAACCCTGTAAGCAAACTACAGAGCTTTTTAAAATCTCTCACCAGATCATTGAGATGCCATAACAGAATAGTACATCTTACCTGTCATTTACTGTAGGTGAGAGATTTTGACTGATTTCACATGAATAAGTGGGCCTTCTGCTTTTCAAGGACATTAATATAGACTATTAAAACATACAGATGTACTCTTTCAGAAAAGAGTAATTGGAAATTGAGCAACAGGAACCACATAGTTTTTAAGTGTTTCATCAAACAGATGTACTACAGAAAAAAAGGTGACAACCTTTCCACAATTTTTAAATTTGGTTCTGGAAAGGAGTTCACATACAAACTAAATACCAGATGAATATCAGGAGGACAAAAGAAAGGTGAGGATTTCCATAACAGAGAGAGGCAAGGCTTTCCCTTATTCATTCAAATCCCTGTTGTGTCAAGGGATGCAAGTGGGCTGCTCCACAAGGGAAAGCATGCTGAGGGAACAGCAAAACAGGCACAAGGCAATATCCTCACCAACAAAAAGTACAGTCCCACCATACAAGCCCCACTCAAGAAAAAGAGCAAAGCAGGCCTGGTGACAGGAAATACATGGACAGTGCTATTATATTTTACCTATTGAGTACACGTTAAATAATAAGGGAGCTGCTAATACACTGAGGTATCAATACAGTCCTCCCAATTAACCTTTCAAGTAACATTTCCCAATTCTCTTTACGGGAACTTTTTTATGAACATGACCACGGAAAGCATTGAAGAAAGAGGTCAGCCAAAATCTGACTCCATGTGGTCTGCACAACTTCACTTCTGTATGATACCACTGCTGACATAACAAGAAACGAGGCCTCAACTTTTCTCCCCTCAAAGTTAATGCATGAATTATCTAACAGTAAAACAAGAAACTAAGTTTTGTGCTTTTCAAGAGTTACTGCTTACTAAAAATAAATGCCAGACAGACTTTAAAAATAGATTTTATTTAGTAATGAGAAAAATATATATTGAACTGGATATTTGGAAATTAATCCTACAATAATGTAAGAAGCATTTTTAAAAGCTAAACTGATGATTAATTGTAAAAGCCTAGTCCTGTCACACTTCACAGTTAAACTCTAATGAGCACAGGCGGTTATTACAAATTTTAAGTAATTGATTTGTATTTCATACACATATAGGTCATTATTAATTCATTATCACCTCAATGAAAAGTTTAGGTTCTATTGTACAAAGGCTATTTACACAAAGAAACATGGAATCTACACAATATCCTACAATCAAAGTGCTTCTGAGGCTGTGTGGCGGTCAATGCTAAAACCAGGGTAAGCAAATTAAAATAGTACAGATGAAGTTTATAAATTACTGAATTCTCTGGCATATGGAATACATGCAAATCTACAAAAACATGAATGTGATTGCAAACTGATAACTAAACAATAAATAGCAGAATCCCAATAAAATAATAAATTATTGTCTCCACTTTGAACAATGGAGGCAAGCATTATTAAAGCTAAAAAATACCAACCAGTTTCAAACATATTTTATTTATTTAAAATTTTAGATCTCTCCTGAGACCTGTTTGTAGATTAAAAGGCTTAAATTATTTATCTTGTGGTGGTTTTTTTCCCCTTCAACATAGCTTAGCATCATCTTGCTTCCACAGCAATAACATTAAAAGCCTTCCCCTGATTTCAGCAACTCAGTGTTATTCTTTAGCCAAAGTCAGCTTTAAAGACATAAAAACACACGCAAGATTTAGGATAACCTCACAAAATACCAGTCCAATCATGCCTTTGCTCCAATCTTAAAAGCTGCTTTAAACCAAGTACTGATTTTCATTCTTTGCGACTCCTTCCTCCACTGAGTGTGTTACCCACAGCTCAGAAACAATTTTAAATTTTTTCCCAAATGTTCTCCTGAGTGCTTTCATCTCTTCTACCCGTGAATGATCTTGTCCTACAACAACATGAGAGACACCCTCTTCGAGCTGAGAAACTACTTTTGCACCATAAAAACGGAGCTCCAAAGCTCTAATTGATAGTGTATTTCCAGGGATTTTGCTTTTGGGCTCATTAACAACAGTGTAACAGTCCACATAAATAGTGCTTCCTCTGAATATACCAAGCTGACAACTGTTCCACCAATAACGTTCTTCTAGCTCTGCAATCAAGTGCAGAGGCATTGCCTTATTGTCTTTCATTCTTGAGAACACTTCCTTGAGCTGTGCAACATCTGTGTTTGCTGTGTAACTGTCTCCATAACAATCATACTCACGAGCAAAATGTTCTTTTGTATCAGGGGACATGTGAATCATAAAGGCTGGTTGCCAAGGCACCAGCATTTTGGTTTGAAAACACTGAAGGAGCCACTCTGCCCTCACCACATCGTATTTGTTGGAAGCAATGATGTTTTTCACTCTGACGTTCTCAGCTCCCACAATGACGCAGTAAGTCTCTGGCCCTGGGTTCTGCACCACACTGCCACCACATTGGGCTATTCTGCTTTCCAGCTCAGACTTTGAGTATTTTCCCGTTCCTGTCATAACACAAAACTCAACATCTTCAAATACATTTGAAACCTTGCTTACACTAGAAAGATCAGGAGCTTTAAATTGCTCAGCTATGCCAATTATCTTCCTCACCTTTGAAACAGTTTTCCTTTTTTTCTCATGTGGCTCATCATACTCATCTATATGAAGGTGCTTAGATGCCAGCTTTCCTTGTGCTTTGCTTCTGAGGTCTTCTAACATGTCTGAAGTCATGCACTCGTACCATTCTTTGTCTTCCCTTATCTTCTCAATTCGGGGAAATCTCAAAGTACAGTCAGTTTTGTACATATCACTGTCAACAATCTCAGCTGCCTTGATCTGAACTATGACAGAGTTGCAAGGTTCAATGTACATTTCAGGTTTTTCAGTTCCACACAAAATGTTACCAGGAGGGTCCTTCCTATGGTAGGGCTTCCAGTGTTTAGCCAGTTTCAAGCCTAGATCATACAACTCTTTCATAGTGTAGCCAGAGCCAACACGACAAATGGAGTGGAAAACAGTCGGTTTTTCATTGGGAGGGGGAGTCTCTGCAATAGCACATAGGAAATGAGACATCATTCCACCACGAGACCCCTTTCCCCAGTAACCACCAACAATTAAAAGGTCCAGTTCATCCATCAGTCCATTGACATATTCTGGCTTGATTTTTAACCAGCCTTCCCCACGTTTGTCTGGCTTGTATGTGGACATAGGATCTTTCACCATAATCCCTTCCTCTCTGTTATCTATTGCTTCATTTAAAGCATCAATTACTTCTTTTCTTGTTCCGGCACTTCTCTTATGGACAACATGTATCCTGCCCTTTACCGGGGTAAATACGCTACTTAATATTTCATATCTTTTGCTTAGTACTTCATGCCCCAACTTCTGATCATTAACCATCAATACATCAAATACACAGAAGCAGGTCTGCAGATCAGAGTCCTCCACCATTCTTTTTATGTCAAACTTGTTTCCTTTTTGCATAAAGGTTTGTGTCTCAGGATTGTATGCCATCATTTCACCATCGAGAATGCAATTTTGTATATTGCTCTTAAATACATTATGAATAAATGGTGTTAATGAACCTTCAAGGGGTGAAGCACCAAACTGCTGAGTATAGTCAAACCCATTTCGGGAAAAATACTTGTACACATCCCCATCTTTGTGCATCTGCATACGTTCACCATCCAGCTTAGTTTCTATGTAGAATGTCTGGTTACTCATTTGTTTCTCAATTTGCTGGACATCTGCAATAGCAGCAAGCATCGGTTTAAAGGCAGAAAATAACATGATAGAAACATCACTAAGTGAGACAGAGGGATCATGCAGTTGCCTGCAAACTTTTTCCAAATCAGTAGTAACATTGTGCAATTCAGCAGCATCAGGATGAAAAATGGAAAATATAGTTTGTTGACTAACACCAAGCTTTAGATCCTTTATAATCATTCGGATAAGCCATTTTTGTTCCAGTGCTGTGCTCTGGGTAATTAACTGAAGAAGACTTTTCTTTAACTGACCCTTGTTTTTAGCAGCATTATTATTAGCTATTGCATCTAAGTGTTCATTGACTTGTTCTATTGTCAGTCTGCCTTGTTTTGGGCTCCTAGGTTTTAGCACAAAGTATGCGATCATTGCAAAATCTCCAGCATCTCCACGTGAGCCTGTAGGTGTTCTGTAATTTAAAAGCTTTGCAGCATCCTTTCCATCTTTTGGTAAATGAAGCAGTTCAATATAGAGTTTCGCAAGCATAGTTTCTTTAATTCCATATGCCATCCTTTCTCTTTCCAACTGTGGGAGAATAAGTCGCATGGCTGGGTAAAAGGAATCTGTGACGTCTTTCTCTTTTTGATGAAGTGCATCATGGAATTTCCTCCAGGAATCCAGAAAATCCTTGAAATACTTGGTTTTCTCTGGACGAGATTTACACTTCTGTATTCGCTCCAGAGTAGAACACAGATCTGCAAAAGGCACGTGAGAGGCCACCGTTTTTTTAGGAGGAGGCTGACAAACAGATGCAGAAGCCATCAGTTTTTCACTGGGAACAAAACAAAATTATATGAACAAAATGCCACCACGTTATTCTGTTTTAAAAAAATAAACCAATAAAACAAACTATCTCTAATTAGGATTTACGGTTTTTCTCATTTTTCTAGCTAAGATCTAACCACTGTCTTAAAGGTCACCAGCTGGTTCCACTGTCCTCAGTTAAGGGTCAAACTCAGCACGAGGCTGCGACACTGAAACACGGGCATCACCCAGGCAGAGGTCTGCACGGCAGGAGAAAGCACCGCGCTCCCCTCCCGCTGCTGCCCAGGCGGGACCTTTCACTGCTCGGAGACCGATTTCCTCGCCACATTCCCCGAGAATGCAGCCTGCCCCCGACACCACCCGCCTCGGCGCCTGTCGCCCGGCTGCTCCGTGCCGGCGGAGGGAGCGGTGTCCAACAGGGCCGGACGCCGCTCCCGGTGCCCGTCCGGCGGAGAGGGACCGCACCCCGCACCCGCCACACGGCGCTGCCGTGGTCACAGCGCGAGGGGAGCGGACACCGCCCGCGGGACACCTCCCGCTCCGCACGGGACCAAACAGCCGGGACGATGGAGGAACGGCCAGCCCCGGGAACACTCACGGAGAGCCGCGGCTACCTGCGGAGCCGGGTGACACCGGCCTCGCCCCACCCCGGAAGAGGGAAGCCAGCCTGCTGACGCTGCGGTCCGGGCTCCTCCCCCGGGCCGGGGCGGGGAAGGTGGCGGAGCCCGGGGCGGGGAAAGGCGGGCAGAGAAGGGAGAAGGGCCGCGCTGTGCCCTGGAAGCGGAACCGCGGCTGCGGGGACTTCCTGCCTCGGGAGGAAGGAGCGGTGGTTGAAGTTGCGCGTCGGGGTCCGCGCTGGCCCGAGGCACCGGCGGCGGCCNAACGCGGCTCTTCCCTGGAGCGGTGGCAGGCGGGACGCTGTCCCGGGCGGTGTGTGGCTCCTGTGCCCGCACAGCGGAACGTGGCTGCCGAGGAGCTCATCCCTTGACAGCGCCGGTAAAAGTTCCTGGGGTGCCTTCCTGCGAAGCCCCGGGAGATCTTTAGCTTCTTGGCAGCAAGGTCTCGCTCCAGTATTTCGTTTATCTCCTCTGCCATATGGAACAATTCCTGCAAATGGGTGCTTGTAGAAGGTGGGGCTGATGGTAATTGTAGTGTTCTTAATGGGCCAGGTGATTGTTTTGAAAAGGCTGAACTGGGTGTTTCTCTTAAGTGAAAAAGAAAATAATTTAACAAGCTTGAAAATTATTATGTGTTAGTAGCCTATGGTCCCTAGAAAGTTAAGGTTCTAATGTAGCCAGCCTTGGTTTGTTGTTGTTTGGGGGTTGGTTGGTTTGTTTGTTTGTTTGTTTCATTGAATTATGATGATTCTTTGTAACGTTTGTCAGTTGGGGAAAGTATCACGCGAGTTAAGGGTAAAACAACTTCAGTTGTGAATATATGCAGCTTGATTCAGGCTGTAGTTGTTGGCTATTTGAAATAAGTAGGACAAATGACTCGTTGATTTTAAAGCCAGAGCCATTAGACATGTGACACTGAAGTTATTCTTACTCTACTTTTTTCCTTTGTTAGGACTCACTACTTTGCTGTTGCCTTTCTCCTTTTTTTTTTTTTCTTTTAATGAGTGTCTCTGTAAGATTTTAGTACTAAGAAAGTGTATTTTTCTTGTTGTTACTCAGCTTGTAGGTTTTGTTCTGCATCAATTTCCCCCTCTGAAACTAACTTTTTATAGTTGAGGATCTAATATTTCTACTTGATGTCTTCTGAATAAATATGAGTAAATGTAACACTTGTGCAAATCTTGTCTGTATCTGGAGGAGGTAGAGTCTAGGGAAAGGAAGTGGAGACAAACAGATGTCATTAGGTGTTTCTTAAGAACACAGAGGAATATTTGATTTAGTCTGTTTGTTTTGAAATCCAAAGGATTGCAGAGAGCTCTTTAATGAGGAAGCAGCCATTAAACACCTGATTGGGATTCTTAGCACTAACTTTAAAGCTACTTATGCTTTAGAAGTTAGTTTTTAGGAGACAGTATCATGGTTGTTTTTATGCACTATGTATATGTGCTATATTATTATTATTACAATTATGTATGTGCATTATTATAATATTACAGTATTGTGATATACTGCGTATTGTGTATATAGTCCAGGACATTTCTTTGTGATTATTGGACTTCATTATAAGATGTTTTCAAGTTCATCAAATGTTTCAAACGAGCATTCAGCTTAGTAGGAGGAGCATGAGATGTGCAGTTTCATGTGAAACAGTTGTAACTTTTAGGGGGTTTGGCTCTTATCCCTTCTTAATTTTCTTTCAAGTAACAAGATAAACAGTAAATTACATGTGTAATTCCAAACAATTTTACTCAAAATTCATAAATGGAATTGTTTTTCAGGCAGAGATGAAACCTGGGAAATCATCACATCTAAAGGTAAATGTTTTATGATATGATTAGTGTATAAAAATGGTACTTTTTAATATTAAAAATGTAGACAAAGACAAAACAACAGAACCTGTGACAGATACAAGAGTAATTTCAGCTGCCATTCAAAAAACTGTTCCCCAATACTTTAAACATACACTTGAATTTTTGTAGGTTTTTTTTCTGTTGATAATGGTATTAACCATTTAAAAATAGCATTAGGGCAAAGCAGAATATTGTTAAAGCACCTTGATCATAGAGAGTTTATTTTTTCTCAAAATTCTTATTGTTGTGAGTGATTTGTATTTTCAGTAGTTACCTAATTTTGGGACGTGTAGCTCACGTGGTAGAACACAGAGGTCTGCAGGAGTTCCTGGGCTGTGGATTCAGCAGTGGAGATGTGTGAGATGTAAGAGATATGTGTGTATATCCCAGCACAAAGCTGAAACTCACTGCTTCCAAATTCCCTTTCTGTTTTGAGAGCCAGTCGAGTTCTGAGGCAGTCTGAGCCACAGGTAGAACAGCAGTCTGGCTGAGTCTTACTTTCATTAGGTCTTAACTCTGGTTTGGGCCACGTTGCTGTTCCTGCCTGGCAGTGGTTCCCACAGTAAAGCTTTTTATTTCAGTGCTGTCTTCTGCTGGTTGTTAAAGCTTATGTGCATCACCAAATGAATACTTGCAGGAAGGATCAGGATTCAGAAAGTCTAGCCTTTCTAATGCACATTATAAGAGGGACAAGAGGAAATTTTTTTTTAAAATGCCTTTATTCTTATTTACCTAGCCTTTAACTTAGTTTAAATAATCAGTGATTATGAAATACAGTGAATGCTGTAAAATAGGATGTGACTCCCTGTTACAGGAAACATCTTGTTGCTTTCAAAATTGCAACAATTACATGAAATACAATAGTGCTCTAATACATTATTTCTTCCACAAAATAGATATATTTTTTTTAATTGAAGCAAGAATGCTCTCCAAGAACTTAAAGGGGTGAATGCATCTTGGTATAACTGGGACATCGGACAGTTATGGGGCAAGTCTATGACTGGTTCTTGTAGTCTAGGAACAGAAGCAATCTTGTCTAGAGAGGGTCAGGTTTGTCAAGGTGGTAGGTCTGCTCTGTTTCTCAAGCTGACCACATCAGACATCAAAGTCTAAATACACCGTTCTCCCACACTCACGCCTTTGCAGATTTTTCTGGCCCCCTATTAGTCGCAAAATTAGAGATGCAAGAGAAATGCAACACATGCTCTTCATAATTCAAGAGAGAGTATTTCCATCATAAGATTTTACATTGTGAACTGCTTGAAAGGTTTATAATTTGCCATCCAGCACACCAGGAGTGGGAAACACCAAGAAGAGAATTCTCTGTGTGTATGTGTTGCCTTGCAGTATGTTGTATAGTCTCAAATCTCACAGTTCAGAAAGTGCTGACCTTACTGCTCACTGCATGTTACTATAGTAGCTTACCCTTTTTATTTCTGTCCTTCAAGTGGAAATTTTGTTCTGTTTGTATCATCTTCTACTGTCCAAGATAGTGTTTGGAAGGTCTACTGCCTTGAGCTCCATACAAAGTGTGGATTGTAGCTTTATTGAGAATGAGCTTGTATTAATTTCGCTTAGAGTCTCTTCTAGGCCTGTGTGCTTGTTTGAGGAACCATCCATTTCTGCTGTAGTGATCTTTTAATTGTTATTGGAAGGTGAGGAAGAACCTAGAAAAAAATTTTGTCTTAGCTCTCTAGCTAACAAATCTTGCAGTGAGATGTGAAGGCCTGGAAGTGATTGAACTAGTGAAGCTTCAAATAGCTGGGGAAAAAACTTCAGTAAATAGTAATGTAATTGTTCAGTATTACAGGGTAGTCAGCTTTATTTAAATATATAGTGAGTGTGAAACATCTGTGGCTGTGTAGTTTGCCCTTCCTGCTAACTACTTGCTGTATGTATGTATGTAAAAGAAGTAATCACACAGCAGCAGTATCTCAGTAGTAGATATTTTATCAAATATTTTTATAATATTTTGATAATATCAGCCTGCTGAAATAAAAATGGGAGTGGTGCCCTTCTCATGAAACTAACATGGCTTATAAAATCAGCTCTCTGTATCAGTCTCCAGACAGTAATCCTTAGTGTATGTGGGATAGCCATTGCAAAACTTAATCACTTTAAGTGAGATTTTTATTACTCGTTTGTCTCTTAGTAGTTTTGTGTAACAGTAGTGGGTCTCTTACTCTTGTGAATATCTTGTTGAGAAAGCATTTTTGGAGTTTCTTTCATTTTGTAAGAAAGTCAGCAAAATGTTGAATAGTGTAGGTAAGGAGAAAGGTTTTACTGTCTCATTGTCAATGTTCTTATAACCTTGAAATGTAATGCAGGAAATGCTTTTTAACTTCTTTAGGAAGTTCTCTTAGAAATTGAAGTAGCTACTTTAGATGTCTTTTAATCTTTGTGAGTTCTTTTTAAGGGGAACGGACCACAGGAATTAAATTTTCATATAGACAATATCTGTGTATTCTTGGATGTGCATAATAAACAGGAACTTATCAATAATACAAGAGAACAAAGGTTGAATAACTGCTCTTTTAGACTATTTTATATTTCACCAGTTTTATGTATTTGGAGTAGATACACTGTATAAAACTTAATATCACGTTGGTTTTGGTTAATACATGAATCTTAAGAGGTGACAGATTTATTTTTTATTTCTGATTTATTTCTAATTTTTGCATAAAATAGTCAGAAATGGCAGGTTTTGCTGGTCAGATTGGGTCCTCCTATGTATGGAATGCAAAAGGCTGTAGCTGCAGAGCTCACCTTTTGTCACATGAGCCTACCAAAACAGGTGTAAAATGCTTGGGTGTATCTCTGCATGTCAAACTCCTTTGGAGTTTGAATTCAGATTATTGCTGTGCTATATCATTTTAGGAGATTATAACTTTGTGTCCAAAGTGTAACTACTATCTGCTATATATAACTTAGTGTTCTCAAACAAGTGAGTTTGTGTTGTCCCTTCCAGGTCGTGTGATTATTCAATTCAGTGGTGACTGAATGGTTACTGTAGTTTTTGTGTAGCTTTGGCAGTTTTTGTCTGTTTCCATGTGAACCAGGAGTGAATACTGTGAGATTTTGTATGGATGCTGGGAGACATAACTATCTCTTTTGGTCAAAAAGAAGATTTAATCTCTTGTCATTAACATCACTCTTCTCATTTTGTGCTGTATGTTTTTCTCATGAGTCTGTTTTCATGTCTGGTATTTTCAGCAGTGCTTTTCAATGACCGGAGAATAATGCAGTTTGCTGACTGTTTTCAGTGGTCTTGCATGATGATAAAATCTTCCCTTCAGCTAAAGAGTTAATGCGGATTACTGTTCTGATAGTGGAAAATGATTGTTATAAATCAGAAGCAATCAAAATACAGCTGTCATAAAGGTAGAAAAGCTGTCACAAATGTAACTACAATGTAGTATCTTAATATAGAGGAGTCTCTCTCTTCTGAGCAGTTTGGGTGTTGCTCTGTAACTGCAGCTGATGGAGGTGCTGAAAGACAGCCACTAGCCCATAGCAGTGCTGGGATGTGTGGTGAGCCTCCACTGGCTGCAGAGTGATGGGCACAGGCTTACTATGTGCTACTTAGCAACTTAGAAATAAAGGCTATTTTTGTTTGTGTTCTCTGACTTCTAGAGTTACTTATATGAGCAGCTTTGACAAACTGGTGGTACAGTCTGTATGGTTGTTCTCTTGGCTAGCAGGAAACTGAGGCAAAGCAGAAGTTGCTGTGGTCTCACCAATGACCCAGTCTTCTAGTGCTGTTAATGGACTTTGCCAGCAGAAACACTGTAAATGGGATTTTGAAGAGTTCTAAGGCCTTTCCCTTATGATTGCTTTTCTGCTTGTATTACACAGTCAAATGATTTCCAAAAGTTCAAAGGGAGTTTGCCACCAAATTACATGTTAATGCTCCAATACATTGACTTGCCATTAAGCTCCTGCAAGTACAAATGCTTAAATTGCTTCCTTTTTGTCTTCCCTATATTTATATCTATACATTTGGGTTCTTTTGCAGGATTTACTTGGAGTAAAAGATCACTGACTTCTACAATGGAAAAATCATGGATGCTTTGGACCTTTGTTAAAAGATGGCTGCTAGCTTTGGCTTCCTGGTCTTGGAGTCTCTGCCGTATTTGTCTTTTGCCCTTGATAGTGACTTTTCACTTGTACGGAGGCATTATACTACTTATATTAATATTTGTATCAATAGCAGGTATATTATATAAATTCCAGGATGTTCTGCTTTACTTTCCCGAACAGCCCTCTTCATCACGCCTTTATGTTCCTATGCCTACTGGTATTCCACATGAAAACATCTTCATCAAAACCAAAGATGGAGTTCTTCTCAATCTTATCCTGCTGAGATACACAGGGGACAATGCAGCGTATTCTCCAACCATCATTTACTTTCACGGGAATGCAGGCAACATTGGCCACAGGTTGCCAAATGCTTTGTTAATGCTGGTTAACCTGAAAGTGAACTTAATTCTGGTCGATTATAGAGGGTATGGAAAAAGCGAAGGAGAAGCAAGCGAAGAAGGCTTGTACTTAGATTCTGAGGCTGTCTTAGACTATGTGATGACTCGGTCTGATCTTGATAAAACAAAGATTTTTCTTTTTGGCCGTTCCTTGGGGGGAGCAGTAGCTATTCACTTAGCTTCTGAAAATTCCCATAGGATTTCTGCCATCGTGGTGGAGAACACCTTTCTTAGCATCCCATACATGGCCAGCACTTTGTTCTCTTTCTTTCCGATGAGGTATCTTCCGCTATGGTGCTACAAAAATAAATTTCTGTCCTACAGAAAAATCTCTCAGTGCAGAATGCCTTCTCTCTTCATCTCTGGGTTGTCTGACCAGTTAATTCCACCAGTTATGATGAAGCAACTTTATGAATTATCCCCAGCTCGGACTAAGAGATTGGCGATATTTCCTGATGGAACTCACAATGACACTTGGCAGTGCCAGGGTTATTTCACTGCACTTGAACAGTTCATCAAAGAAGTAATAAAGAGTCATTCCCCTGAAGAAATGGCGAAAACATCATCTAATGTAACAATAATATAATTGATATTTTTCTTTGGGGTGGGGCAAGTACCTGCACTGTACCTTGATTTGTGATAAGTGGTAAAAGAATGTCTTTAAATGTATGTCATGTCTGTACTTGCCTAAAGAGTGAAATTAAACTTGGAAAGGTCTGATATTTTATTAAGGTGTTCCAGATGACTTTTACATTTGCAGCATTGTAAATGAACCATTTTATGTCTTTCTCATATTTTTTGGTATCTCTGTCCATATATTCCATTTGTTTGATATGTACAACAGATGCTATTAAAGAAACTTGCTACAAACGTAGTACAGAATGTATTTAGAACAATGGGAGGCTCTTCAGTATTCACTGCTGTTTGTGTGAGCTTTTTGGACAGCCATGGTTAGCACAATGATTTGTTGCTTCTCTTAGAGTTTATTTAAAGTGTGCCATGCATGAGATTAGTGTTTTATTTCTTGAAATTTTATATTATGCAAAGTGGGAAGTCTTTAATGTGCTAAATAATATAAAATAACATAAATGGTAGAGTATACTTGCAGGTATACTATCCTGGGTTATTACTGGTTTTTATGGTTATGCAAACTTACATATGTCAAACTGCAGCTGAAGATGAAAAGATACTTGCCTTGTTTTCATTTACTATTTGTATTATAATAGTGCACAGAAGGTTGTATGTGCCTAACATTGTGACTTCAGGATTTTACCCAGGCAATTTCTCCATAGAAAATAGAAGTAACTTTCAGAAAGAGATCAGTGCAATCTAAGCTCCTTTCTGCCTCAAGCTCTCCTCACTAATGTACAGGCAAACTATTTGTTATTATTAGTCTGCTTGTGCATTTGAGGTGGTGTTTCTCAAGGCAAAATTGGTGGTCATACAAGGTAAAAGTAGGTTTTTGTGTTCAGACTTTTACACTGGTGTAATTAAATGTTTGTGCCCTTTATTTATGCCTCCTGAAGAAACAAATTCAAATAATTACTAGTGATTACATGATTAGAGATTGTGTACAGTTGTTACAGTAAGGATAATGAAGATGAGCAGATAGTTGTAGGTGGCCGTATCCATTGAGGGTAGGAAGGCTCTGCAGCTGCTGGCTGACTGGAGCAATGAGCAATGTCCAGCTGTATGAGGTTCAACAAGGCCAAAGGCTGTGTCCTACACTTGGGTCGCAACAACCCCATGCAGTACTACAGGCTGGGGGAAGAGGGGCTTGAGAGCTGGTCAGCAGAAACAAGACTTGGAGGTGTTGGTCAGCAGGCAGCTGGATGTAAGCCAGCAGTATGTCCAAGTGGCCAAGAAGGACAATGGCATCCTGGCCCGTGCCAGCAATAGTGTGGCCAGCAGGACCAGGGCAGTAATCTTCCCCCGTACGTGATGGCACCGGTGAGGCCACACCTCGAATCCTGTGCTCAGTTCTGGGCCCCTCACTACAAGAAAGATATTGAGGTGCTGGAGCGAGTCCAGATATTGGCAGGGGAGCAGAGAAGGGTCTGGAACACAAGTCCTGTGAGGAGCAGCTGAGGGATCTGGTGCTGTTTAGTCTGAAGAAAAGGAGGCTCAGGGGAGACCTTATCGCTCTCTACAACCAACTGAGAGGAGGCTGGAACAAAGTGAGGGTTGGCCTCCTGCCATGTTTCAAGTGCAAGGATGAGAGTAAATGGCCTTACATCAAGGAATGTTCAAATTAGATATTATAAAACAAATTTCACTGGAAGAGTGGCTAGGCATTGGACTAAGTTGCCCAGGGAGGTAGTGGGATCACCATCTCTAGAATCATTCAAGAGACATCTGGATGTGGTGCTTGGGGATTTGGCTTAGGGGTGATCATGGTGGTGTTAGGTTAATGATTATACTAGATGACCTTGAAGGTCTCTTCCAACCTTGATGACTCTGTGATCAAAGATGTGCTGTTAGCTCAGTCTCTAATGGAGTTTGGGATCTGTTCAGATCTCTTCTGCAGGTTTAATTTCTCATCTGCTGCAGCTGAGTTTGCCTCTTCAAAATCTATTCTTTTTAATGGAAAGACTAAATTGGAAAATCTTCCACACAATCTGTAAGGTTGCCCTTTGGATTCAAAATTTTAAATAAACTTTTCTGCCATGTTGTCCTGATTCAGAAAAGCATCTCAGCACACACTTAAAATCTGTTTCCTGAGGGACAGTCATATTTTAAGCTTGTGCTTAAGTTTTCTGGTTGAATAAAACTGCTTTCCTGAACTGGTGCCTTAATGGTTATGCCTCCTAATGGAATCGTAGTTCTTACATACACATGGGTAATAGTTGTCAGCAGTTTGTAAGATAGGATGATACATCTTTTCCTACATGTGATTTTTTTTTTTAATTTTAAATTTTTAAATAAACATACATGTACCAGAAGTTGCTGCTTTCTCTGGTAAGTATCTTTTGTGATACTATTATTAAGGTTTTCTTAGAGTTGATTGAAAAAACTATACATGTTTGTGGATCTGTAGATCTAAAAACATAGAACATAGTTTTAAATCTGAGTGAAACCAAAACTATCTTTTCAGCCTTACAGTGGTGGGATTTTTTTTTTTTTTCTTTTAGTGAAAGGGGCACATGGGCAAGGTGTGTTGGAGAAGTTTGGCTGGGGGGCTGGGAGATAAGGCAGTGTTTGTGTAGCAGTAAGGAGTTGGCAGACATAGCATTGTCTTTCCCTGCTGTATTCTACAGTGAGATGTGAGCTGCTTGCATAGATTGTTTCATCTAGTTCATATTGCTTTAGAATAGAGGTGCAGGGAGAGAAGGAAAATCAGCAGTCAAATACTGCTTTTCTGAAAATCAGTTGATAAAGCCAAAATAATAGATTAATTGCTGGAGACAGAATGAAGAGAAATTAATTGTTTCAGATGTTGCCGTATCTTGCCATTAAATACCATTGGGGCGCAGTTTTACAAAGCATCAATTTCCAAAGTAACATGGCATTTAACCTCACTTTCCACCAATCAGAACAAAAGTCTGAACCCCAGAATACCCCTAGTGTTCTGCAGTACTTGTATACAAATGAAGTATTCCTATTTGAGCACACAGATGCTAGGACAAAGTCAAAAGTGTGGTGTTAGATTATGGCAGTCTGAAACTCTTCAAAGTGGGCTGTATCTAAACATTACTTTTATTATCAAGCCATATGTTTTCACTATATTGTCTGCAGGACATAAATATAAAACTTTGATTTTGCAGGTACTGGGTATGAGTTGACACAAATGTCATATATGCATCCTTTACACTTAGGTGGTTTCTTCCACATCTGCACAGTTTTACTTCTCCCTTAATGGGTTGGTCACATACCCTTGTGAATGAATAGTTATCCATGCTGTTTTTCATTGTATTGGTTATGAGATCCAGTGAAGGAAAATAGGAGGAAGTGATGTTTTTATGCAAATATTCCACTGCTCTGCATACAGTTCTTTAAGGGAGGGAGGATGGAGGGGGAGGAAACCTTTCCTGACAAGTCAAGACTTGTTTTTGTTTTATGGACTGTGTGATGGAAACCACAGTTATCTGCTGCTAAAAACAGAACTGCAAGCAACATAGTAATAATAACTTAAAATTGTCAAAAGGTGTGTTACGATACTGTTGCATTTATTTAATGCCATTATATGTTTTCCCATAACAGTTATCCATTTGTGTGTAAATGTTTCCCAGATATTTGTCCTGTACTTATAAATTTCTAGCTTGGGAAGGAGTTCTTTTCACTGGTTTGTAAGTAAGCCTCTTAATTTAAATATGCTCATTAAAGGATTTTTTTTCTTTTTGTAAGAGGAAATTTAAATTAAAAAAAAAAAAAAACAACAACAAAAAACAAAGTTCCAGGGGTGGGGGGTCAGGAGTTGAACAGCTGTAGCAGTAGAGTTCCTTGTAAGGAAGCATAAGACCTTGTATGTGCACACACGTGTATGGTTTTAATTAGTGGAAATACTTGAGGCTTCCTACTAACCCAAGTTTACATTCCCAGGATTTGTTTCTGAACTGTGAAATGCAGAGAGATAAGCTGTGCTTACTTCTGGAGAAACATTAACTGGTTTAGCTGCCCTTATGTCCATTTCTCAGGTAAAATTAGAAATAGAGCACAAATACATTTGGTAGGCTACGGACAATCTCTCAGCTGAAGGGCAGAAGGATTAACTATTCATACAAAATATGCATATCAGCATCTCTAAGCTAATAATTTGGGTCACACTGGATGTTCACAGTGAAGAATGAAAGGCTGAATTGAGAGTCCAAGGTATGGTCTTTTCTGTTAGCAAAAAGATGCAGATGTACCTCCATTTGTATTTCATAATTCAATTATTGAAAAATGCATTTTTTTTTTTGTTAATAACAGGTGATTTTGCTAGGGGCACTTCTGCCAAATATTAAATCAGTGCCTCTTGCATGTAGTGGGATCAGCCTGATGTATCCCATTAGGTATAATTTGCAATGCCATCCTGCTTGTATGATTTAGAGTAGAACCCCGCAGAAGTGTAAATAGAGATAGCATATTGAAGTTCTAAATAACACTTGTGTTTTGAATTCAGAAACAGTCACTGATTATGAGATGCAAGCTTTTTATTTAATTTTTCTTTAATATATAGTTAAGGCAAAATTGTCTTATAAAGTATTCTTAAGTTTTGTAGACAAAGCATAAATGTTATTGTATATGTGCTAATTGTGGCAAAGTTTTACATTATCATTCTAGTTGGTTTTTACAATAAAGTTAATTTTACAAAAAACACTTTTCTATTTTTATGTACTGACATATGCAATAAATTGATACATTGAAAGTGCTGTTAATGTCTTGTTCTAGTCTGTGACCTGTCTTCTGCATGTGTGAAAGGGTAGTTTTGTTTGCATTGGTAACAGATCAACCCCAAGGTATCATTTTCAGTCACTTAGTATGGCCAGAGCACATGGACTAGACATCTGCATTGTTAGATGTGGCCTTTGTGGAAAGCTATTACAGCACAGGAAAATGTATATTACAAATATATTTCTAAGCTTTGTCATGTATCCTCACTTACAGGAGGTGTTAGTAAGTAAAACTGGTATGTGGTAGCTCTCCATCACTTTCTAACACATTTTGCATTTCAAAATTTCTGTTGTCTGGGGATCAGAGAGATGATCTAAATATCATGTCCATTAGGAAGTATTTTGAAGTGTTTCTGACTAGTTTTACCACCTATGCTGGCAATATTTTAAATCTCAATTTTTAATCCTATAATGCCACTCAGATTTATAGTTAATTAATATAGCCAGAGTGGGATACTTAGTCTGAAGAAATTTCTACTTTCTTACGGAGCTTTATGGAGCATTACAAAGCTTATATCATCTCTGTTCCCATTTGGCATGGTTAATATGAAATACCCAGAAAATAAGGGTTTACTGCTGTCTTTTCTAAGGCTGCAAAATGTGTGTCCTCTCCTGAATTACTTCAAGGCTTACTGTTCATTTTTAACCCAGTACCTAGGAAACGGGGCTGTGGGTGTGGGGTGTAGGTGTGGTACATTTGGATACTGTTCAAGATACCTATTAATTTGGATTAAAAAAAAATAAAAAATGTACTTCTAATTTTTGTAAAGAAAGAAATGACAGTACAGGAACAACTCCAGATTGGGTACTTCATGTGAATACTGCCCTCAATGAGAAGCAAGTTGCTGTCTTGTGAACTGTATCACTAAAACTTACTTGCACTGTGCTATTCTGGAGAACACAAGTCTTGTATTTGTTTTTTCTTACTTGATAAGCAGTTGGGCTACAAAGTGGAACATAAACTGTGTCCTGGAATGTCTCATTATTCTGTATTCATTTGCTTAGTTGATTGGTACAGGCCTTCATATCACGCAAAACACCATATTTGAATTTTTGTCTGAATTTGCAAGTACTGATTAAATCATAGTAAACATTCATGAGGGCATATGAACTTCTAAACTGAAATTGGAGCAGCCCTGCTGAAGCAGGCTTGGGGGTGCTGGTAGATGAGAGGCTGGACGTGGTCTGGCAATGTGAGTTTGCACCCCAGAAAGCCAAACATGTCCTGGGCTGCATCCAAACCAACACAGATAGCAGGGCCAGGGAGGGGATTCTGCCCCTCTGCTCTGCTCTGGTGTGACCCCACCTGCAGTGATACATCCAGCTGTTGATTCTTCAGCACAGAAAGGACATTGAGATGTTGGAGGGAGTCTAGAGGAGGGTCATCAACCTTATTAGAGGGCTGGAGCACCTCTTCCATGAGAAAAAGCCAAGAGAATTGGGCTTGTCCAGCCTGGAAAAGAAAAGGCTTTTTTTTGGGGTGACCTAATTGCATCTTTACAGTACCTGAGGGAGGTTGCAAGACAGAAGGAGAGGCTTTTTACAAGGTCGTGTAGTGACAGGACAAGAGGGAAAGGCTTAAAATTGAAAGAGGATAGGTATAGATTAGATATTTGGAGGGAGTTCTTTGCTGTGAAGGTGGTGAGGCACTGGAAAGGTTGCCCAGAGAAGCTGTGGATGCCCCATCCCTGGATATGTTCAAGGCCAGGCTGGAGGGAGCTCTCAGCAACTTAACCTAGTAGAAGATGCCATACCTACAACAGGGATGTTGGAACAAGGTCCCTTCCAACCCAGGCCATTCTATGACTCTGTGAAATGAAACCTAGACCGAAGGCTCGCTGTCTGTTAAAAAGACAGGTTAAAAAGACAAGGTAGATAAGGTTTTGAGAAAATGCTGAACCATTGTCTTAGCAAAAATTATTTGCTCCAAAGATATTGAACATTCCTGAGCTTTAATCCTCTTGTTGGACCCTATTCAGGGTCTTCATTTTAGACTTTGTATGGAATTCTGTCTCTGTAAGTAGATAAGGAAGATACACTGATTATTTTCTGGATTTGTTTTGAAAACTTTGATGTGATTAATTTGTTATGCTTCAGCTTGGATGGGGGCAGAGTAACTCTTGTAAGGCTTGGAAAAACAGCAATTTTTCTTTCTCGGAAAGGCAGTGCAGCTTAAGAGCAGACTTGATTTTACTGTATGAAAGAACATGGTTTCACTCCCAACAGGAGATACATATTTAATAATCTGAAGCAATGAGCTGAATAATGCAAAGCTGCAAGGTGGTTGACAGAAATATAAGTGTGACGTTCATGTACCAAGTTCAGAGAGATGTTGCTGCTAGTTTTGACAAGGAACGGATTGTGCTGCTTGAAGACAGATAGAAAGGAAGTTCTACAGCTGGTTTTAATGACACTTAACGTCTGGTGTGGGCTAATTATTTACAAAAATTCAAAGGGAAAGGTCAGGCAGAGAACTCTTTCCTGCCTCTCTTCCAGGATTCAGGGACAGTGAAGCAATTACATACAGTTACGAAGAAATAACATTATGATTTGAAAATATTTGAATCCTTGTCCTGTGCCCTCTTTTGAAGGTCTCCAGACTGTAGCAGCAGCAGATCGGCCACTCCCACATGAAGGGCCATGGCTCCGTGTTTATTTTGTAACCATACAAATGCATTTTTAGCCCATCTGTGCAAAATCTGCTAAGTTCCATAGTGTCAAAGAGGTGGAGAAATGCAGTTCTCCATGCTGCTGGGTAGCAAAGCCAGTGAGACTGTAAGAGAAGTGGGCTTCAGCTGTATGACAGAGCTCCTTCTTCCCTGGGCAGTAAGAAGCAATTGCTGTAACATCATGGGGAGGGAGGGGGTGAAGGGGAGGAGGCTGGCATTAAGCTGTTGTAGTATATAAATCCTGGGCTGTCTTTTTATATTTTATATGTTTTTAAAATTATTTTCTAGCTGGCTCTGCTGCATACTTTGAAAGACACTTATAATAATTGCTTTTCCTTTGTGTCACTTCCTTTTTTCTTTGAAAGCACTGTAATAACCATGTAAAAAGTGACAATGGCTGCAAGTCAGCTGTAGGTTTACTTTGTATAGTATGCATTTGGACACAAATTGTCTAGCTATCTAGAGAAATAAAATATTGCAAGGAATAAATCGAGGATGGCATATCTAAAATATGCAGAGATATTTGTATTATCATTGGCAATTTTGAGGCAAAGAGAAAAGATTACCCTTTTTGCCTCAGAAAAATCTCCTAGAATTTTTTGTTTTCCTTTTAACAAGGTAATTTAACAAATAAAGCTTTAACTGTTTGCATAGCACATACTTGCAAGGTATACATCAGCTTACAGAAGTTAAAAAAATAAAATGTAAGTTATACAGCCATAGGAGTGGAGTATCCAGAAATAGAGTACTTTTTGGATCCATTTGTGAGGCAGAACTTGCCAGGATTTGCTATTGTTTAAGTTGTAGTTAACTACTGTAGCTGAAAGAACTAATTAAGTGTTCTTGAAGGGAATGTGTACTGTTTCAGAGGGTATCTGTCAATACCCTTAATACAGATTTCTTTAATAGCAGCAAACTATAATACAGGATTTATTCTGATTGCTTCTAAAATAGTACTCCTATTTTGTCCGTCTTCAGAAAGGACTTGAAATTAAATGGAAAATTTCAGAATGGAACCTCTGCTTTTTTCTGTGCTCCTCTATCTGTTCTGCCTCTCTATCTGTCTTGTGTGGTGAGGCAAGATATCGTGGTCTCTTTCTCGTAATAACCACAGGGACCATTTTGTTGCTGCTTCAGAAGTATGTGAAGCTGGACCCTTGCCACTGGAGGCAAACTTCTAGTGTGGCTTTTGACACACTTGTCTGGATCTCTGGGTTGCAGCATCTGCACAAACTCCTTTTTAAAAACAGAACATTGGTTTTTAAGTAAACTTTCATGTTCATGGGTTTTTACCCGAGCCTTCACAGTCATATCAACTGCTTCTCTTTTGCAAATTGAACTTCATTATGGGTTTTTGCTCCCCCACAAAGAAGATGCTTTTGTGGTTAAAGTACATAACTGGATTTCAGGAAATCAAGAATTCAGTTTTTGGTTCAACCACAAATTTCCTGTATGATTGGTTACTCTCTCTGCCTTGGTTCCCCACAGATGTAATGTTGTTTTTTTGTAAATTTTCAGGTTATCAGGACCTTGGTAATTTAATCTGATTGTCTGCATAATGGAAATGAAAAAATTAATTGCCTGCATAAAATTACAGGGCTTGTTTCTGCAGTAATATCTCGGAAATTTTAACCAGCCTTAATTTTGGTCAGGAACTTATTTTCCTGTGTTTTCATGAAACATTCTTACCTTTAAGAGTCTTCAGTGGTAATGTGCTGGGGTTTGGTTTTCATTTATTTATTATTCTGATTTTTACCTAAAATTTTACCCTTTTCCCAGTAAGTAAAAACGTGGTTAAGCAGAATTCTTAGACTAGCCAAGGCATTTCTTAATAGTATCCCTCAGCTAAATTAAAGAGGTTTTTTTGGTCAGTTAATCTGAGTGTCCAACATAGCTCATCCCTTGGGTTAAGGAGACACTATGGTGTAGGCATGGATCATGTACTGTGCATGCAAATTAAGACTACATTTTCAGAATACCTTTTTTATGAGGGTTTATTCTTATTTGCTTGCAGAGTTAGATGGCCAGGACTAGGTTTCTGCAGTTTAACGCAGTGACATTTTCTTTTGTAGAAATAGTTTGGAAAATGCTGTTTTGAACTGGTCTTGAGGCAGCCCTTAAGGTTTTTCTGCCCGCATGTGTGTCTTGAGTCAAAAATTGTTGATGTGGTACAATATTTGCAAAAGGATATTCAGGAAAGTTGTCCAGTAGAAGCAGGCTACTAACCAAAAACTGAATACCCTTTCTGAGATTAGTTTTCTAGGTCTCTTGTATTCATTCTGGATTTTTGACCTTTTTCACAGTTCAGTTGTGTCAGTCTTAGCTATGTGCAAATAGGTTTGTCAATATAAAAGCATGATGCTATTTTCCCCCAGCATATATATCCAAATAGTGTACCTCTGTTTCAACAAGAATATTCCACTGAGAGCTTGTGTTCAGCTGAAATCATCACCTTCCCATGTCTCTAATGAGAGGCTGATCTGAGCACTCCTTGGTCCTCTTTAGTCACACCTTAGTTTAAAACACAGCAGAAACAGCATGTGCTAATCTTACTGACTTTTGCTTTAAGCAGACTAAGGACTGTGCAGCTCTGCCAACAAAAGGAATCTTAAGGAGAGGATGTTATGACAAGACAAAGTGGCAAGCATCGAGGCACTGGCTTCTCGGGTTCTAGGCTTTGCAACTAGCAGTTTTTTGTTTGGCTTGGGGGTTTTGGGGGGGGTTGGGTTTTGGTTTTTTTTTTAAAGTAACTTTTGTGATTTACTTTCATGCAATTAGCAATCTGCAGTTAACTGAAGCTCCATTTGATTATATTAAAAGCTGTTCAACTAAGTCTATTTCTAGGTAGTTCATACTCATTTTCATGATTGACATCTTACTGTCATTATTTATTGTTCCCCAGTTTTGTCATCACAGAAGTTGTCTGAAGTTACATTTTCTTTCAAACCACATAACTGCTTATAAATCTCCAGAACAACACAGGGTTGCCAACAGAGAGATCCTTTTGATGCTCAGCTACAAATGCTTATTGAATTTAACAATTTCCCATGTGTGGGCTGTTGTGATTTTCCTCATCTCCTGTTTGAAATTCTCATTGATCAGAATGATAAGCAAGACAGAGCCAGATGTCTTACAGAAGTCCTCTATGTCACCACAATTATTTTGTCAGCCCAAATAATGACCCCATTTAAAGAGGCTGTGGAGGCTGGGAGCAGCCTATTTTCTCTAGAAGTGGCTAGAGCACTGCTATTTATACACTGGTCTGTTATTTTCTGATACATTAATGACTGCAGAGACCTCACTGGCCAGTAGTTTCTTGGTATTCCTGGATAGCTAGTTATAACTTCCATTCTCTCTCTGAGTTTCATTTTCTAAAATAGCACTTCTTTTCCAACTGTCACATTATTTTTTATTTTTGGAACAGTTAGTACCAGGCTGGTGATGTTCAGATGTCTAGGGATAGTTGAAGGCATGTCTGCTTAGTTCTAATAACTGCTTATTCTGTTAAAAAAACCCTACATTAGTTCATATTAAATTTACTTCAAAATACAGTCCCATTCTTAGCCTTGAAAATAGGAGCAGAAACGGTATTGTATTCTATTTTTCCCACCTCACACCAATTTCTGTACAATTTCTCACAGTATGTATGTGACTTCTGGGTGCAAGCTAAGATACATGCTGTATTTGTTTCCTTTGCATTTGTAAACAGATTTACTTGTCTGTGCAGGATGTGTGTGGTTGCAAAAGGTGGCAGAATAAGGAAAAGAGCCCCTTGCATCACAGCGGAAGATGATAAGGCTTATAATCACACTGAATTTCTTGTAGCCTTAAGAAACAGAAGAGGGAGAGGCTACGGAAGTTGTTACTCTACTGTTGTTCCTTCTTCCTTCTCCTTCCCAACAGAACTAACTTGATCTCAGCTACTCTGATAGGGGTTGTTATCAGGATTTATTACACAGTATTTGGACTGACCTGTAAAAGTTTTCTCTTTTGCAAAGATAAAGTTTACTTACAAGGTAGGAGGGGTTTACCTGTTGATTTTAGCCATAATTGTGATACCATTTATCTTTTTTCTTCTGTCCCAGACCACTGGAACTTTGCACAAAGGGGTAGAAGTTAAATTTAGTGTGAGAAGACAATAAAAAAAGCATATGAACATGTGTGGAATAGCTAGGTAGCCTTGCTGTTGAAGAGAAGAAAGGAATTCCTAATATAGGGTTTTAAGATGAAAGGACTCATAATATCTTAAAAGATTAACTTAAACCAGACACTCAGGATTCACTTGAGTATTGTCAGCATGCATGTTGAAAGTTTTGGGTCATGTTTAATTTTTAAATTCTCTAAATAATTATTTGCCCTTTCCCCCTGTTCTTATTTCCCCTCTCTTATTCTTTTCCATCCCCTAGTTTTCACCTCTTCTAGTTCCCCCCTGCCAAATTTCCTCTCTCTGCTTCTTTGTGTTCCCCTTTGCATAAATGCAGGTTCTTGAATTCTTTAGAGAGAACGTATTTAATAGAAAAGTTTAATGAAATGTCATCCCTTTTCAAGTTAGTTTGATGAACCGAATTGCAGAATTTGCAGCTTCATACAACTGAGAAACCTATAATTTATGACTCATACCTGGGAATATTTTTCACGGTTGTTTTCAGGAAAGGACAAAAAACTTATTTTGAGTAAATTGTCTCCTCTGTATGCATATTGACACTTTAGATATGAATATAAATGTGTTAATGATGTAATGTTGTACAGAGTACCTCTATATGCCTTCACACACGCAGAGGCACATGCCTGTCATATGTGTGTTTCTTTTAAGTAGCACTGGATGAAATGCTGCCAGGAAACTTTACATGGTTTCTGTACTTCTAGATAAGGCTTGAAATAACGGGTTGTTCTGGCTGTGCCAAAATTTAAAGATTATGGGAAATGGCTATAGCAAGCTGCCACATAAATAACTAGTGGAAAGTGAAAGGAGGAAGGTAGACTGAACAAGTAGCTTGTGAGAAAGTATTCAGTTCCAAAATGCAGCACAGAGAGGTGAAAGCAAAGGGAAGACAGAATCTTAGACATTCACTCTGTACATTAAGTTTAATGGTGCTATCAACGGCTTCATATGACAGGAAATGATCTGGGCGTTTTGTTCACTTATTCTGGATGCCCTTAGTTTCAGAGAGCAACTGGTAACATGGATTGCACCTCGGAAGGGGACAGCTGAACTCTCCCTCTGGCTTTAGTAAGGAAAGAGCAGCGATGAAATCCGTGGACTGTGTGCACGTCATCCAACAGAAGGATACCGCCTCCTCTCCCTCTGCCCTCCCTGGTGCTGTTTCAGGCGCCACGGGACTTTTTTCTGTCACATTCCTGTGGCTTGCAATGCTCCTGTCCTCTTGTCTTGCAGCAGTGTCTCTTTACCATGTTATCATCCTGAAAACAGAACTAGAAGCTCTGCGCAGCGAGCTGATCTACAGCGTCCAGGCAAGGTCTCCGCTAGACCAGCCGCTCGTGTCCCCTGACGAAAATAAAGCAGGTACCCCTGTTCCTTCCTTCCTGCAAGTGCCTGCAGCTGACTCCAGGCAGGTAAGCTGGAGGGGTGGGTTTTGACTTGCAGGACATGGACAAATATGAGGATGCTTTCACTGACTGTTGCTTCTCCTGGTTAGGAGAGCAGGCTTGATGGTACTGGCCCAGTTGAGAGCTTCCAAAAGCAAATCTGGAACGGGAGTAGAAACAGGGGCAGGCGGTCTGTTGCCAACACAGAAGAAAAAGGTAAATACCAGCTGATGAAGTGGGTTGGGATGCTGCAGCTGGAATACAGTCTAGATAACAGTAGGAGTATTTGATTCATGTTTTCTTTCTCCTATCAGTTGATCCGTGCTCCCAGAGCCCATTCTGGTTTTTAAGATTATTGGTGGATGAACCATGAGCATATTCACTTAAATACTGAATCACAGAATGTTTTGGGTTTGAAGGGATCTTTAAAAGGCCAGGTAGTCCAATGGTCCTGCAATGAGTAGGGACATGCTGTTTAAGGTACCAGATATTTATGCTATCTGCAGGTTGAACTTTGAATGTTGGATCCCAAATCTGCATGAAGTATTAGAGTTGAAAAAGGGAACTTCAAATCATTCAGATTTTCAATTGTTCAATTCTCTCTGAAAATAGTAGGGAGGGAAATCTATTAATAAAAATGCCAATTCATTTTTCTGGGAAACAGAAAGGAGAGAAGTAATGTGAACTTTAGGGAAATAGGAGCTTTCAAGGAGAAAGTCTGGCTTGTACCTGGCAAAAGAGGCAGACTACAAGGAATTCAGAAGTTTAGCATCATTTCTACATTAAAATAACCTATCAATAAATAGTAAAATTAATAAAGGAATGCCTATCCAGGAAGATTATTTTTTGTCATGGTTCTCCTTTTTAAAGGGTTCTGCAAAGAACACGGAAGACTGTGCTCCATGAAAGATCTCCAATGTGTATTATAGTGTTGACATAATAATGGGATATATTTGTTTCCTTTGGGGATAAAATACCTACATTTCATTCTTTTTCCAAACACAGTGGGGCCTTATAAGATGAAATGCAGACTTTTATTATACTAGTTTGCACAAATACTCTAATTGCACTGAATAATTAAAAATATTCCTGAGTTGCTAAATCAGTTCACTCTTCCTATGTATACTTCTATACTATTTTAACTGATATCTTAAACTATTTAGAGAAGTTGAAATGGAGTAAATTACAGGTAAAGAGTAGATGAAGCTTTGCTTAAAATATGTTTCTCACTGAGCAGCTAACATAAATGTATTTCACTTGAGCTTCAAGTAAGCTAAATGAAATTTAAATTCTTGGAGTACAATCACTCTACATACTTCCAATATTCAAAAAAACCCCATTAATTTAGGACATCACCTAAAATCCACAGGTTTATATGGGATTTATTCTGTTTCATTAGTAGCCTTTGATTCAGGATCTTGGCTAAGAAAGATTTCGCAAACAGGACTGAGGTCATGATTGCTTAAATTGTATTTCTTGTAGCCTGTTTCCTATCACAGGAACCACAGAGTTCCCCTGCCCTCCCCACCCTAGGAACTCCCAAATAAAAACAAGTGATCTAAAGTACAAATATCATAAAAAATAAGGAGATGGGGTTTTTTTAAATGAATGTTAGAGCATCAATACTCTGCAAACAATCCAGTTTCCTTAACAATGGCTTTCATCTTCAGCCTTATTGCTATTTGAGGTGAGCAGGATTTGGGCTCCTCTGCTGTGCTTCAGAGTAGACTTTAGATTCTTCTCTTCTCATCACGTAGCCACCTCTGATTATTCCTGTTTACCTCTAACACTAAAATTTCAATTAAGCTACTTATTTCTGTAAACATTTTTTAAGGTACAGCTGGCTTTATAGTTGTTTAGGATGGATGACAGAAAACACAGAATATGAACATCCATTTTAAAGGGAAAAACTACATAATTTGACCTATTACAAAAATGTTTTCTAACATGAAACTCGTATTTTTGTATATAAAAAAGAAAAAAAAGTAAATTGCAAATCTTGCATTTCTATGAAAGGTTGTTAGAATTAGCTTTCTGCCTGCTCTAATTACAAAAAAAAAATTAGCTTTTCAGAGTTCAGTAAGATATTATATTTTCTCGGATCAGATTTCACTGATGACCATGAACCTACTAGTCAATGTTAGATTTTGTTTTAGCAGAGTGAGTTAAATAGGAGAACATGGTGTTGTTCATGGTGCTGAATCCAGCCTGCTACTTGGTCAAGTACACAGAATTACAGGCCCTGCATTTTGATTTTTTGACATCCATATCTGGGTACCAGAATCCCATCAGCCTCCAGACTGTCCTGCAGATGTGTGGCACTCATTCTGTTACAATGGCAAATAAATTAGTCTTGAGTGAGGTGCCTGTTCTTGTCCTACTTCTGTTTGCTTCAGCAAGGTCTCAAAGTAGAGTCTGATTTCATAATTACTTGTTGATCCATCATTTTACTTTTATATGGATCAATTCCTTAGAAAGTTAATATTTGAAAATGTCACTGATATATAATTGCTTCCCTTGTGCTTCAGCAGAGAACAGAAGTAAAATATAGAACTATTATTCTGTCTATAAATAAAGTTATTGTTTAGTTCTGGGGTTTTTAGACTTTAATCATTAAATTCCAGGAATGGATACCCTATCACTTTTTTTAGACCCAGCACAGCTCTTCTTGAGTATACAGAATTTCCATTTAAATGCATGCAAGTGGCCACAAATTAGCATTTTAATTAAAAGGACAATTGAATGGAAGTGGATTTATCACAATGTTGTTTCTTATTTTATGGGGTATGCATTTGTCTGTGCAGATGCATAAGACTATTAGTCATCAGTAGTCGCACGTTTTGTGTCTTGCAAAAATTCCCAGCTTGATTAGGTTGAAGAGAAGTGTTTCAAGCATCAATTCCAAATAAAGATGCACAGCTAGTAGTCAGAACCAGAGTTCTTGACACAATGAGTAGGAGGTAATGGGTGATTTTGACATTTGCTTCTGGCAAATGTCATATCAGGACACGAAACAAGAGATACACTTTTTCTTTTTATCTTCCTCTTCATAAATTTCATGTGTGGAGGAAAACTGGTCCACAACAAAAGGCCTCTCCTGAATTTTATACTCTATTCACAATTATTGATTGCGTTGCCTGTGTGCTTCTCTCTAAGCTGCATGTGCACTTGAGCCCAGGAACAAGATTTATGTCCCGTTGTCTAAGCCAATGTACAAACATCAAGTTTCATTTTCACACTCCCTCAGTGCCTCATTCTGGTGATTATTGTGGGATTCTGATTCCCATGGCGTAGGGAGAGGAGAATCAGGTCTTCTGTAAACTCAAATGCAGGTGACCTGCTGGGATCAGATTGGAGCCCCCATAGACTACATTAACTTTGCTGTATTGAGGTTGCCCAACTCCTTGCATGTATGTAGGAGCTGAGGAGCAATGCTATGTAATCAGTGAGGCAGGTTAACCAGGCATGTGCCTTGGCAACTGGTTTTTTTTACTAGCAATTCTCAGGTTCCACTCCAGTATCAGTTGTGTCCATGGGAAACAACTATTGCCTTCCAAGCATGGTGTGAAAATTTTGCCATTCCTCTTGATAAAATTGCTGTACTGGAAAATTCGTACATTTGTTGGTTGGAAGTGTTTTGACTCGGTATGTTGTTGCTTTAGATATCTGTGACAGAGGGATAGCAAGAAGTTTTACAAGTGGTGCTTGACTTTAGTGATCTTTGAATTGAGACGTAAGCTTTTGTTACTTCCTTAAATTAATGCCATATATAAAATTCCCTTACCAAGTATTCACAATACTCCAGATTTTATTGTTTGAAGAGGTCCAATATAAAATAAAAATTCAAATCAAATTAAAAAGAAAAAATAAAGGCCTACCTCTTGAAAATATATGTTATCCTTATTTGTTTCTGCTGACAACAGTCTAATTCAAAAGGAAATAGACACTCTGTGCAAAAGGATAGAAAATTACTTAATGCAATGCCTGCAATTTCACATGAAGAGTTTCATGAATGAATGAGTGAATAAGTCAGTTCTGTGTATTATACAGAACACTGCACAATCAAAAATACACCAAACAGGCCCTAATTTTTAAAACCAACATTCTGCTTTATACTGTATAATAGAAGTCTGAATTCCTAGTAAACAATTCCCTTGTTTTTCAGATTGTAACATGTTATTGGCAATTCTATGAAGGTCAAAATAATGCTACCAATTCTTTGAAGATCTTAGATCTTAGTCATACCTGCAAATATGATCGAGGCTTTTTAATGCAGGGACTGATTGAATCCATAATTAATAAAATGCCATATAAAGACATCTCTATTAAAAAGCACCAAATTAACCAGTTGTCCTGGTTTCTGCTGTGATAGACTGCATGAATACCAGTTTATAAAAATGGACGAGCAAAAACTAGAATAAGATCTTTTGTCACGAGAAATCAAGAAGTTAGAGGAAGAAGAACTGCAAATGTTCGAGAAAATGCTTGTCCTTTATAAATTAAACTGTCTAGTGTTTAAATGTGCTTTGAAAAGCCTACAGAGAACAGATCTAGACAAAAAAGGAACCTAAATAAGCAGGTCTGAGGGGTTTTTTTCAAGGTCAGGGTTTTTCCTAGGTTTTATTTCAGCAAAAATTGGCACAGATGTCTCAGGCCTCAGATATCAAAGCATTAAATTCTATACATGAGCTCGCAAATAGTAAACTTGAAATTTTGTTTGGATGGATCATTAAGTGAGATAGAAAAATACTAAAATTATTATGCAACCTAAATAATAACAAAATTTGCATGTGAGGGAAAATTTCATTTTACCAATACAAAGTCTTAAGTAATGGAGATATGCAGAAAGCTGGATTGCTGTCCTGCAGCAAAAGCTAGTAGGTTTTTTAAAAGTGTGACTGCATTGCACAACCAGTAGAGAAAACATGACTTTGTGTGCTGGCTGTGGTTTATAAAGGCATCTGGACTGACTAAATTCTTCAGAATTGGGTCTTCTGTTCATGGAATAAGACAGACTCCGAAATGAACTTCTGCCAACCTACAGCCTGCAGAGCAATTAAAATCAGCGGAAAAAAAAAAAGAATTTATGTCAAAGCAAAGCTATTATATGAAGTCACAAGAGGATGGGGAATGCTTTATCATTCTAGATGCACTTCATACAGCTAGATCTCATGGTGATGCTCAGTCTAGATATTTTTACACATTTTCAAGATGTATTTTATTAATCCTGTATTCTGCTTTCATTATTAGTTATTTAAAATCCTTTAGACTACAAAGATGTTGTTCAGGTTTGATTTACACTGGGCTCAAAGGCATTCAGGTAGAGCTTTTGATTTATTCTGCTCAGTGCCAATAGCAATTATTCAATGTGTATTTTGTAATACATATATTCTTCATATTGCACTTAAGGTAAGATTAGGGTACTTTGTGGAATAGAATTGCAAGCATTTCTTAACAATGTTAACTTTTTACTGAAAATTCCTGTTAATTCACCCAAAAAATGTACTTTGTATATCCATATCTTCTCCTTAATAGTAGTAGTGTTTACTTGTGATTTGTTTCTATGAATTACTTAATTTTAGGCATGTAAGTAGTTCCACTGAAGTCAAAGTGAAGTACTTGTATATACTGGAAACAGTTATGGGTCAACTTTGGCTTCAGAACATATTTTTGAAGCACATTGTTGTTCAGTCCTTCAAGCCCTTTTTTAGATATTGTTTGTCTTTTGTAGCTTTAGGCAAAATGGCTACTGTGCTAGTTTCTGTTTCCTTATTGTCACAAAGGACACTATTGCATCCATTTTCTCCAAAAACAAGCTTATATTCTCTGGAGGCTTATTCCTATCTGCATATATTAAAAGAAAAGAGACAGAATTTTTTTTAAGTGTAGATGTCTGTAGAATAGAGTTTGCATGTGTTTTAAAATATGGAGATGATCTCAAACTGTACTGATCTTGTCAATTTTAATTACTGTGAGCAGTTCTCAGCAATGCTGACTAGTATTTCAGGGCTGCCTCTAGCTGAAGCAGAAATTCAGACTGGCAAACTGAGAATTAGGATAGTTTTAAGAATGCCCACCAAGTTTGCTGAGTGGGTTTAACAAGAGTTACTAAAGTAGCCATAAGTTTTACTGCTTGCAGACACTACTCACTGTACCCAGCTGGGTAGCAGCTGGTTAGTGGGAATCATCACAGATCCTCTCACTGGGCTAGTGGAAAATCCAGTGCCCACACTTGTGGTTTCTTTTAAAAGTAGGAATTAAATTTTTGATTTAGCTTACTGAAATACTAGGGAATCAGCAAATTGCATTCACTAGGAAGGCATTTGGTTCCAAAGAAAAATTAATACCTTGTGAAATCAATTGCCTGATGTGCTGTGTTGTGCATCTCCATAAAATACCATTTTAATTTTATTTAGAGGTTTATTTTCCAGAAAACTGTTTTGCTCACAAGTGTGATAGAAAAATGTCTGAAGTGTAATACCTTTTTAAATTTTTCATTGCCTTAGGTGTTTTTATTCCTTACCAGAAGGCAGATAATTCAGATGCCTTTAAATTCTTGGCTTGAAAAATCTATGGATTGTAGCACGTTATTGATGTGCATTGATAGGACTCAAGGACACATTTCAGTGTGGGAGACAGGAGTTTGGATGAGGGCATTCCTATCAACATAACCAGGGCTTGCAGGCTGTGTGATCATTCTGGCACTGGAGCATTCCCAGATGTGCACTTGAATCCTTGTGTGCTGCCAGCTGGCACGGCTCAGTGCTGGTGAACATCCAGCCTTCTTCTGCTGTTTTCAAGAAGGACCCCTTAAAAAAGAGAGTCTGCTTTCCACCCAGATCCTCTCACTGCCTCCTATGCAGCAAGAGGTTTGTGCTACTGGACACTTGGTTGCTCATGTGGGTGCCACTGACAGACACAGAAACAGGATCCCACAGATCCATGGCATTGCCCATTACAGCCAAATCTGTGAGGCCAAATCTGACCCACAGCCTTCTTGGCTGGAAAGTGATTAACAAAATGGAGCAATCCATGGCAGAATTTTCTTCTCTTGACTCTTAGTAAATTCATTTGCTCTCTGTCAAGTGCAGTAAATGTCACTACTCAGTTTTCCATCCTTCAATGTAGCAGGAGAACCAGATGTTTTGATTAAAATCTGCTCCAAGCAAATGCAGCCATTCTTTTTTCCTTTTATCCTGTCGTCTGACACTTACGCTTAGCAGGTTTTTTTACAAGATATTCGTTTCATTTGCAAATCTATATTTTAACATTCTTCAGTATTTTTCTCTGAACAAGCACCTAATTTCTCATTAGTGTCATCAGTCTCTACAGTTTTAAGCATCACATTTTCACAGATACTAAGCTCTCTGTTATGTGTGCATTAATTGGTTAAGAGTCATCTCTCTGTTTTCCCTCTTAGTATAGGTTGATTGAGTGTAGGTATCTGAAAGCATATTGAAAATACATATATATGTATTTTGAGAATTTACTATGAAATTACTATATAACCAGTATATATGACTAATATTTTGCAGCAATACAAGTGGAAAGTAATTCCTCTAAATAATATGGCAAACACAGAAAATCTGCTATCTATCATAGCTGGCCGGGTTGGGACTTTTTTCAAGCTTTTGCTTAGAAAATTAACAGGACTAACTGACCTGATTATTTCTAGCTCATTTGACTTACTGCTACATAATTTTATTAGGACCAGATATTAAACCAGGAAGGTGTTACTTGTGCAGCTACCTGAGGCCTCCCACTTAGCTGCATGATCTCTGAAAGTCACCTACTACATGTTGTGACAGGAATTTTCATTTTACACACTTGAGTTAGAGCTGTGTTAAAACCAATAGGTTCTGTTTTAAAATAAGTGGTGAGACTGAGAGATTCCTTTCGTGTACTTTTTTTTTTCTTAAAGGAGTTCCGTAAGTTTATTCTATTGCTGATTTTTGTTTCTTTGATTTCAAAATGCTTTCACCTTGCAGTGCTGCAGGCCTGCTTGCAACTGATTGCTGACAGCAAAAGCGATATCCAACAGAAAGGTAAGAATATGTGCCATGTTTACAGTTAACTATCCCATGGGATAACGGTTTCAACAAATTTCACCCAACTTCTAAGCAGTAACTGAGTTTTGGCAACAAATTTAAAAATTTAAAAAAAACACCAATAACAAAACAAAACAAAAAAACAGCAGGGTCCCTGCATCTGGAAAGTCCCTGTATCTGGATAGCTCTTGCAAATGTCATCTTTTCAGTGAGGAAATCCAGCTAGTAAGACTGGAAGTTTTGTCTAGAAGTCAGCTTTGTTAATGTTTGGCCGGTGAAAATGAAGAATAGAACCTTTCTGATCACCCAAAATTATTTTTTCTTTTAGATGATTCAAGCATTGTCCCTTGGCTCCTGAGCTTTAAACGCGGAACAGCTCTGGAAGAACAAGGAAATAAAATAGTGATCAAGGAAACAGGTTATTTTTTCATATATGGCCAGGTGAGAAAGCTCAATCCACTTCAGCATCTGACTTTTGTAAGGATTTTTTTATGCCTCCTCACAATAAGTTTGAAGTTCTCACCTCTTCTTTCTGTAGGTTTTATATACAGATACAACATTTGCTATGGGACACCTAATACAGAGGAAGAAGGCTCATGTGTTTGGTGATGATCTCAGCTTGGTGACATTGTTTCGCTGCATCCAAAATATGCCACAGTCTTATCCAAATAATTCCTGCTATACTGCTGGTAAATACCTGCATTTTCCTTTTCTTTGTTTGCAAATAAGCTGTATCAAATTGAATCTGTAGTGCTGGGTAATTATATTGTAGCAGTCATGAAGAACAGGGTCTGCATTCATGGACCTGGCTGACTGCAAAATTACAGAATACCTTCAGAAAATATAGTTTTATATGAAGTATCAACAGTTGGAAATTATGTTTCTAACTTGGTGATCTGAACAACTTTGCTCTTTTCATTGACTCTGTAAAGTGGGCAGACATTTTGGTGCTTTCAGTTAGATGCCTGAGGCAGAGGAGTACCTACTTAATGAAGAACTCAGTTTAACTTAGGAATTGAATTCCACATTTAGTTACCCCAAGAAAATATTAAAGAGCTATATTTTCCTTTGAAATGTCACATTTAAATTTTAGCCATCCAATACTTGCATACCTTACTGTGATATTTCTACTCCTTATAAAGGCTACTGCATTTTCAGTCTTTGATTAGATGAAAAACTGTTAATTCCTATAAGGTGCTCTTTATGACTGCACAAATTAGAAACACCACAAAAAAGAACAATTAAAATATTTAGTGCAAGTCCAGCAGGCTCAATGCTCAATGCATGTGTATATTCCTGCAATAACATTTAAGGAATTAGTGTCAAGGCCTATAAAACCTCATTTATCATCTCTTATCTGTCTGTCTTTCCACCTTAATGGTGGATTTGAGGGTTTACTCTTGGTTATTTTCCAGCAAGATGTTTTTTTTCAATGCATTACAAAAAAGTGGGTGACACTGAGTGATGGAACTGACTGTCACCAAGTAATGGCATTAAACAAATGGGATGTGGCAGGAAGCTGATTTTTTTCCAAATAAAATGAAATTCCAACTAACTAACTAACTAACTAGATGCTTTTTCATGGCCATTGAGGCTGTCCAAATATTTCCTTTCATCTTCTGGCCCCTCAGCCACACATTCTGGCAAAATAACCACCTTCAAATTCATTTATACTCTGATTTTACCCTTGTATTACTGCTCCCCTTTCTTAACTCGTATCTCTATCTTGCCACTTCATGATTCCTGCTTCCCAAATTCCCAGTGTTGTGTTTTCACCTGGAGAAGCAGTTCTGACTGCTCTCTCTCATGCTGTTGAGCATGTGTCACAGCAGATGTTAGATGTGTTCTCAGCGCAGCAGCTCGAAGGCGAGGTGCTCTTGGTTATCATATCAGCTGACATGTGGCTGGCAGGAAACACTTTTGTGCTCTGCAGTGGCAGTGGATCAGCTGATGTGGTAACTTCACTAGGTTGGTAAAGCTCATAAGACCTCCTCCAGAAGTGTGGGAATGGAGTGGTCTAGGGCCAGTAGCACTCAGTGCTGACTTTGACTGTCTCATCACCATAACATGAGGAACCTGGGTGCACCACTGTTAGAAATTTTTGCAGTGTTTGCTTAAGTGAGCTGTGGTATGCTGAGTGCAGTGTGGAAATTAAGTCCAGCTTCACAGAAGATGTTAAGTGCCAGCTTTGGATAGGCTGTAAACTCTTAAGATTATGCCTAAAGATAAAAGCACTCATCACAAGTAACAAGCCATGCTTACATTTGCAAGATGACACATAATGACTTTTAAATACCACTTATAAAATAATGTATTTGATATATTAACTTAAAAATATTCCAAATCTTTTGGCAGGCATTGCAAAATTAGAAGAAGGGGATGAACTTCAACTTACAATACCACGGAGAAGGGCTAAAATATCCTTGGACGGAGATGGTACTTTTTTTGGTGCAGTAAGACTCCTCTGAAGCCCTTCATTTCTGTTACTATGCTTAATGCTATTTTCTTCTCTACCTATGCCTTTGTCAGAAAAAATATTGAATCGTAATAAAGCTGCCAATTCAGCCTCTCCCAATTCACCACAGGCTTCTAAAAATTTTCTTCACTTTAATAAGCAAACCCAAGAGAGGAAACATACCAGACATGCTTGTGATATAACCATCATGTGATTACCAGAAAGCAAATTCATTTTAGACAATGGGAGACTCTTGATAACTACTGTAAAGCAATGAGGTTTTGGCTTTGAAACAATTTGTTGTCCATATGGTAAATCAAAGAAGGAGTTGACCAAAAATAACAGCATGACCAGGACCACAGACTATTGAATTGTTATCCATGATTGAAAAGGAAATCTAAAATAAAAGTGTATCTTAGATTTGCATGATTTCATCAATAAAGTATTTGGTATATAATGTGTGGGGAAGAAACATCGAACAGTAGATTTCTCACTACAAAATGAAACTGTTAGGTGGATTCTGAGTTTTGGGGTTTTTCTTCTTTCCCCAAAGAAAACTGGTGAAGGAAAAAACCTAAATGCCTGGGATAATGAAAACAAATATACAGAATAGCAGCCACTGTCTTGCTTCTTCCCTGTTAACAAAAAGTGAATAAATTACTAAAACCAGTTAGGTTTTTTAATTTACTAATTAGAATTAATTTTACTGGAGAAAGGACATGAAAAATGCTTCAACAGCTCAATCTTAAAAGCATTGCTACTTGTTAAGGAATATGTGTACCCTCTATGTAAACAAGGCTGGCACAGGAAGAAACACACTGAAATTAGACACAATACCATGCTTGGAATTGGATTTCTGGCTCCATAATTCCTGCAGTCACATATAGATGTGTATATGTATACAGTATATAGAGGTATCTGTATATATTTGAAAGTATGTACACAGACATATGTCTTGGGCATTTGGGCATAGAATTTTATCTTCTTTTGAACAGTTTATCCAATGGAAATACTACTTCATACATATTTTTTATATTTCCCTTGCTTCTTTCTATGATCCATTCTATGCAATATAGCAAAAGGAAAAATCTAATAGTTCTGGAACCAGCCATGCAACTAAGAAAATACACATGTGTCTCAGAGGCTGTTTCTGCAGTTTTGAATGTAGTGCTTAACTCTGTTTGACAAAAATATTCAGATCTGTAGAAAGAATAAACAGATGTCCTTTTTCCTTTTCTTTTGTCTGTCTGCTTTATTCAGTAGAAAGTATTTATGTCTTTTTTTACCCAAAATATTGTATGGTCAAAGGAGCTATTGTACTTTTTCCCCTGATCTTAAAGAAGCATTGAAGTGCTATTGGAATAGATAAAAAGTAAAACCCCGAGTAATGAATTGTACTTAATTTGAAAACATTTTAGGACCTGAGAATTGTGTTATATAAGCTCACTTAGGGAAGAAAAGATGCTCTGTATATTGCAGTCTCCCTGCCTGTTTTTATGAATTGTGATTTGATTGATTTTTCATGGAGATAGACAATAAATAAAAGATATTTGGATCTCAGAATTATAGAGCATGGTAAACTAATGAAACAATTAACTCATCTTCTCTGGCCTTCAAGAAGACATTTCAGCAATAAGCATTTGTGTGCTGGATTTTTACACTGGGATTTTTATGCGGTTTAACTACAGCTCCAAAATATCTGCAAGTCCTCCTTTTTTAAAATGTCTTTATTTATGTGTTGTGGAGCTGAAGCTGCAGCTTTTTTTTTGTGGGGGGGAGGGTGTTGAGTTTTTGTTTTTTTTTTTAATTTTGTTTTTTTGGGGGGTTTTGGGGGGTTGTTTGTTTGTTTAGGGGGTTTTGTTTATTTTTTGTTTGTTTGTTTTGGTTTTTTTTTGTCTATTCTATTATCATTGTTATCAAACTTTGATGTGCAGAGTTTGCCAAATAGGCATTTTAAATCCTCTACAGGAATCCTCAGTTTAAGCAAGGTTGTGTAACGCTGCATGTAGGTGAAGCAACTGTTAGGATGCAGCAAGCTGTCTGTTATTAGTGACATACATTAATGATGCCCAGAATCTCTAATCAGAAGTTTGATGATTTTAGCGTTGATAGGGAAAAAAAATTGCTTTCCCAGAGACTTGGTGGCTAAACTTGCAAATTTAACTTCTATTGTGTAAGCTTCCCCAGTGGTTTTGGTGGGCATGTGTGTGCTTAGCTTAAGCCATTTCTCTGGCTGTATTTCTTCCTTCTGCTGCTGACAAATGTGCAAAGTGCAGAAGTCTGGAAATGGTCTGGGGCATGATTTGGCTTGGAGGAAAACTTTTGTCTTCTGAAAGAAAAAATTTCAAAGGTGTTCCCTTCCTTAGAAGGATGAAACTGAACCTTGAGTTTCTTCACCAAAAACTTGAACCATGTTTCTGTGAACCACGAGAACTCCCACATGTGTGCAGAGTACAAGTTGACAGACTGTTCAGATATTTCTACTGACAAATCCAGCAGTTTTCTTGCTGTCAGATTAGCTTTTTGCTGGCTTCATGAGAAAACTTGCCTTCTCAAAATTAACCTGATTCTGCACAAGATCAGCCTTTTCTGATCAAAGCATAAAGAACAGGAGAATATTTCATCCCTGATCATTCTGCTAACAAGCTGGTGATGCAGAGGATGGCAAAGTGCACCCAGACCACCATCACACCTACACTTTAGTGAGTGGGAGTTATTTAAATAACATCTCCCAAATGCAGAGTGCTTCATCAAGTGTGATGGGTAATAATTAGTATCTAGTTGGTTCATACAATATTCTACATTTTTATCAAGGATATCTAGCATTTAAGACAAGTTTCTGCAAATGCAGCAAACTGTGTGAATACTCTCGGTCTTTTTCATGTGGTGTTAAGCATCAGTGTGGCAAACATAAGGGACTTTTTCTTTCCAGTACATTTCAGCAGAAAGTGTGAAGTTGTATCATTCTTTCCTTTTTAATAATGTGCAGTTGGCAGATATATGGCTACTTTGAATGTAATGTATTTATTGTAACTTGTATCTCATCTCTTTTATATAATGTGCAGTCACACACCCTGCCAACACACAGAGCATATTCATTACATGACTCTCCTACATCTGACTGTTTCTCAAATTGCTCAGCATTTGCCATTTTAAGATTTCCATTTCAGTGGTTCCATAGTTTTGCCAAGCTTAAATTGCTGGATTTGACATTTTCTGTATTTCTGGTTTATGTCTTAGGTTGAATTCTCTTGGATAACTTTAGCCCTTAAAGTTCTACTCTTTTAAAGACGAGGTTGGGAAAAATGCATTCTTTGAATTTTCTTTTAACAATTTGGCTACTTTTTCTTCCAAAGTCTAGAGACTTTGCTTTGAAAGAAGTGTGTGGAATGTGGGTTTTGCTTTGTTTTAAACAGGGTTTTTGTTCTTCCTTCCTCTCTTTCTTCTGGACTCATACTTTGACAAGGTATATGCTTTTGAAGAATATTATATGCTTTGTCACGTTAAGCATATTCTATGTCTGTGGAACTTTCAAAAATAAGAGGAAAATGTTCCCGGCAGTTTTGTGTCTTGATTGCATCAGTAAGGTCTAAGCTTGTTCTTCAAGGTCAGTCCAAACAGCAGTGAGAAGGAAGCTGATGCAAATACAGGGAAGAGGGAAGCTAAATATTTGATATAGAAAGACTCTCATGGAGTTTGCAGGTTACATGCAAACTGGGTTCCCCATCCTAGCAGTGATGGGGAAAACAACCCAGACTTAGAGCTGGACTGCAGAACTGGAGCCAGGATTTGATTAATTGATTTCTAATTCACAAGCTCACTTATTCATGGCTCACCACTTGTAACCCATGCACCTATGAGCAAAACATAGCTGCTGGGCAGAGCTCTTGTTCTTCCTCCTCTGCTGTGGCACAGGGGTCCTCTGTGCCACTCTGTGAAGCCTGAAAGCCTCAGCAATCCAGCTGCTGTTGCAGCCACTTCAAAAACTGTTTGGGTAAGCTGACACCTTCCAGCTTGGACGTTTGGTCTATACCATTAGCAGGTTGTGAAGAGATGGCCAGACACACAGCAGGCAAAGGTGATGGCTGCAGGAGACAGCAGGCTGCAGGTGACATGGCTGCATAAGGACCTTTCTGGCCACTGTGTCATGCCTACATGTTGCCTTTGCTATGCCTGATCCCAGCACACATCAGAGGATAAGATACAGTGTGAGCCAAAATCTGAGCAAGAAGGGAGTGAAGAGTCATACTATGGGGAATGCATTCAGCCACTGCAGCAGGTTGTTCACAGATTTCCAAGACTTTTTTGGATAAATCTCTGAGCAACATAGTCTGAATTCAGTGTTGATCCTTCTTTGAGCAGGATGAAGTACAGAACTCCCACATGATCCTTTTCCTTTGGCTGATTCTCTGATAAGAAAGCAGGAGATGTGAGGGGCAGAGAAAGGACTGAAACTGATGGGTCAGAAAGGGTCCTGCTGGGGAAGGAAGGGTGTTCATTTCCTGAGTGCAAATGAAACAGAGGTTCCTCAGTGTGTGCTTCAACAGAATAAGCAAACATCTATGTGCTGAGCAGGGCAGCTTCCAGTTAAACACAGCAAGCTGCTAGTAGTCATCAGGTACTGCATTACCTCAAACCTAAGAGTGTAAATTGAATCAAACCATGTGGCCAAGTAATAATCTTCATTCACTCTCTTGCAAGTTTCCTTTGGCTTTTTGTTTTCCTGCCCCTGCCACCCCCACCAATTCCCTCAGTGAATAGAAAGAAGATACTTCATCCTGTGGAAAATGGGATATCGATGGAAAGTGTTTTAAGCTGAAGGTCCGACATTTATTTCAGAAATATTGAAAGGAAGTAGTAAATGAGGAAGACCGTGCAAGAAGAGACATTACAACGTCCTGTTTGAATCAGAATTGTATTCCCTTTCTGTCAGTGAGAGCCGGCTGAAAAGTCGCATTTACTTTCCACAGATGTTGATTTTTATTCTTCTTTCAAGGCTAGAGTTGTTTCAGTTTTGACTTAAAACCATTTCTACAAAAACTTTTTTGGCAAGTCTACAGATCCTATCTCTAGTCCTGATGAATGTTAGTTACTCCAATGGCTGCAGGAAGTCCTGTATCACAACATGTATGTGAGTTCTCCTCTCCCACTGTGCTCAGGGTGCTTACTTTCCAGAGCTTCTTGGCCTAGGGAGGAGCCTTGATGAGCTCCTTTGAATCTGGAGGCTTCCATTTTCAATTTCCCTGGCTCAGCAGCCAACAGCCCTTTTGGAAGTTAATCTGTTCCACCCAGACATCATTTTCACTTTCTTAAGTTTGTTCAGTCTGAAATATTTTAAGGAGAACATGCTGGGCTCCACAAACTGTGGTCTTGACAAAGCTCTGCTTTGTCTGAAATTTTCCAGACTTCCCTAGGCTTTGGTGTAGAGTTCCTCAAACAAGATTTTTCACAGGTGGTCAGTGAGCAAATGTTCCTCATTCTCTGTCTGACTGATTGATGCCCTTGTGGTCTCATTTGCAGAAGTGTTGAAACACACAGCTGTAACTGCAATTAGCAGGACAATGCTTTGAATACATGGAGGGCTGTATATTTCTGCTAGAATTCTGCTGAGGAAACACTACAGCAACGATTATTCTGAAGAAGCCCTGGGGGAAATAAATTCTGATCTGGAGGCAAGCATAGATAGAAGTGTGCAGTCAGCCAAGAGGCATGCCTTAGAAAAAGTGTGAGGAAAAGTTCTTAAATCATTGCTTGGATACTGGACACTGTGTGCACTGAATGTGATAGGCATCTTAATGGGAAGGGAGATGTGAGAGTATGTAAATTAATTTCTGTTACAGGTAGTAGGACTAGGATTACAAAGAAAATTTTGGCCCATCTTCACTATGAGCATTTAACTTTGCATTGGGACATTTGGTGGAGGTTGGAGACAGGATAGCCAGGGGGATTCTTCTATTTCCTCCACTAAAAAGGGAAGCTCCACTCCCCACAAACCTTAGACAAACTACTTCATGTAGCTGTGGAAGGGCTGGTGACCATTCTACCTGTGCTTAGAAAGTGTTTGTCTTGGTATTAAGGGAACTAGAAAACAGCCACTTTATAATTCCTGACAGTGCTGGAGAGCAAACCTAGCATTTTTAAAGAGGGAAGAGTAAGGGGGAAAGTTTTGCCAGAGGACAGCACTGTCTGGTGGCAAACTGCTGTCTCAGGATTTCTTACCTAGCTTTATTTGTCTTCGGAATGGGAAAGTCACAAGGGACTTGAAAGGGATTTGAAAAGCTAAATGAGTCTGTTTTGCAATAATCACTGTTGATTTTTTTTTTTTTCCTTCAAAGATTAGATTTTCTATCTCCCCACCAGCCCGGGAAGGGGACAACAAGAGCAAAGTGAGTGGATGGGGTGAAGTGCACATCTGATGCAATGGCAAGTGGGAGAGGTAACTGAGAGGTGGCTGTGTGGGAGGGGTGTGTAAAGCTGAGACAACAGCAGGAAGACTGTCATGCTGCTGCTGCTGTTGCCTGTCTTCCCCCACTGATTCCATTGCTCCATGCAATCTTTCAGTCCTGTATTAATCTGTCATTTAATAGCAGCTGGTAATTTTTTTTTTTTTTTTTGAGAGGACGTCCATGATGGGTCATACTTATGTCTCTATTCAATTATCAGTCACAAATACCAGCCAAAATTACCAGCGCTCAACCTGTGAAATCATATTGATGATGCTCAGTTGGGCTGCTACACTGGAAGTGAGTCAGGGCTGATGCAAACCAGCAAAGCAGGCTGATGAGAAATGAGGTTGAGTCTGACATTATTTGTCTGTAAAATGATGATGGTTCACTTTCCTACCTCTTAGGCTGCCAGAAATACATCTTTCACCATCAGTGGATGCAGTGAGCAGTGGAAAGAGGAGAATCACATAGTCTGCTACTTTTTCCATCACTTATTTTCTTTCTTTATTTACTTGTTCTATCCAGAATCCTTTTGTCCAGCTTTATTAGTCTCTGTACTCTTTCATTCATCTGTGCTAAACTCAGAACATGCCAAAAAAGGAGGGGAGAAACAAAGCAGATAATTTTAATGTCCCCATCGTTAAGGTTTTTTTTAAAACCTCACGCAGCCATCACCACCACCATCATCATCATCATCATCATCATCACCGCTCCCAGAGAGCCGGAGTCTCGCACAGGCCATCGGTAGGGCCGGTCTGTCCCCACCGGAGGGCAGCAGCGCACACACCGACCCGCAGCTCCCGATGCTTCCGATCTCAGCACACAACAAGCCGCTAATAAAAATTCCTCTCTCCTTTCAACACAGCGTATCACTTCTGACACTGCAAGTGGAAAATTAGAAAAATAGAAAGGAAAAGAAAAAAAGAAACACAGAGCTTCTGGAGCACCAGTGCCAGTGAAATAAGCTTTTCTGCCAGATTCTACGATGAATTATGAATTAGTTCTGTGAATAATCACAGAGTCATAGAATACCCTGAGTTTGAAGTGACTTGAAAGAATCATCAAAATCCAACTCCTGGGCCTGCTCAGGACAGCCCCAAGAATTTCCCCCCACCTTTTTTGGCATGTTCTGAGTGTAGTAGTGATGAGTGAAAGAGTACAGATCCTTCTCCTGCCTCTGAGCAGCCAAATGCTTTGTTTTGTTTTTCTTGTTCAGCAGGTTGAAAAACAAGGGTAGAAAGAAGAATATTTTTTCTGTAATTTAGAAGCCAGTGATTTGAGGAAATTTTCAGTAGGTCCATTCCTCACCTTGATTTAGTAGCATAGAGGCAAGAAGAAAAAGCAGTACTTGTACTGTCATAAGTATCTTACCTCTTTGAAGGCATTACTTGCATGCCTGTGGCTATCTTCATATTTTCATTAGTTTCTAATACACATTTCATATTAGCTGAAAACCTCTTCTCTGTTAAACTGGGAACAATGCAAACCCCATCCCTCTGATCCTACTCTCTAATTCACAGCTTTAGAGCTGATATGTTGTTTTAGTCTGCTCAAATATTTGCTTCTTTGGGGAGGGTGATTGCTTATAGGTACTCATAAGTTGTCTTCACAAAGGAATTGTACTAAAACTGATCCCCTGGGAAGCACAAACTTCTGGTCTGCCAGGCAGAATGGCAACATTATGCACCATTGTGGCTAAACAGTGCCTTATTTTTCCATTTTCTTACCCTGATGGTTATGGATATAGGAGATCACACTGACTTTCTTTAAATGAAGACTTAATGAAGACATCAGCATCTACCATGTGGAGGCCTCCATGTTTTGAGGTAACAGTTTGGTACCCCACTGTAACTCATAGGGAGAAACAGGCACTTCTGTGTCAGTTTGACTTTTACTTATGCCAATGATTAATGGGAGAGGTGAATCATACTGAAAATTGCCTTCTTTTTCTCTGTGACTAAAAGACACTCAACACCTCACACAATGTAGCTATCCAAATTTAGAATAAGCAGATAATAGCATATAAAAACAAATGAAAGAGGACAGTCTTCATGGCATGATTTATAACTCAGCATTTAAGGGGATAAACAGATCAAGAGCAGCCTGGCTGAGAAGAACTTGGGAGTGGCAGTGGGTGAGAAGCTGAACTTGACCTGTCAGTGTGCACTTGCAGCCCAGAAAGCCAATTTTTTCCTGGGCTGCATCCAAAGCAGCATGGTCAGCAGGGCCAGGGAGGGGACTCTGCCCCTCTACTCTGCTCTGGTGAGACCCCACCTGCAGTGCTGCATCCAGCTCTGGGGTCTCAGCACAGAAAAGGGCATGGACCTGTTGGAGCGAGCCCAGGGGAGACACCAGGATGGTTAGAGGGATGGAGCACCTCTTCCTGTAGGGACAGGCTGTACCAGCTGACATTACCCAGGATGTTTAGTAAAGAGGGGAAGCATGCAAGCATTCTCAACTACTTGTACAGTAGTTTACATATAAAAATTAATTTATTTGGAACTCTCGATTACTTTTAAATACTGGACCAACTCCAAAGGTGCAATAGTTTATCTCTTTTTCTTTCTCTCTCCATTTTTGTTTTTATGTAATGTTATTAATTTATCATTTCTCCTTCTGAACAAAATAAAAAACCCCAGTCATGTCAGACATGCATGGATAGTTATAATACTGCTTTACCTTGACTTTGCAGACAAATAGGGCCTTTCCTTCTGCTTAGCGAGAAAGGTTCCGGCCTCAAGTACAGTTTGGAGTATCCTCAGCAGTGGCAGTGGTGATTTCTGCCTGTGTCTGTCTACTTGCCCCTGCTACAGAAAGGCAGAACCTTCTCCTTAATCCTGTTAGAAAATCTTTTCTCCTGCAAAATTGAGTGCATTCCACTCTGCTGAGCTGTCATGCATTTATCCAACCCTCAGACTCTGATCGAACTTCCACTACTCACTCACCCAGCAATAAAAACTTCCCTGGGAGCAGACTCAGTGCCTCTTCACAGGCCATTAGGAATTTCATCTGCACTCGGAACTGTATGTGCTAGTCCAAAAAAACACTTTTAATGAACTCCTGGGTAGAGAGGTCCACAAGCACCATGAAAACTGAACATGTTACCAAGGTACTGAAAGCCACAAAAAGCATGACTCAGATGAAATGCAAGTCATTTTAGTCCCAGTGCACGATTCATCCCAACTTCACACACCTATTTAGGCAGCCTAAACAGTGGCAGAGTCTGTAGGCTTTTGAATCTCTGTGGGTAAATCTTCTTCATGTCAAATGTTCTGCCAACACATACACCCCAGGGCAGCTAAATGGCATGCATCGGTTATCTCAAGCTGAAACCTGTCTGACATTCATGGACTAGTCACCCCTACTGATGAAACCCAGAGCATGACACAGTTTCATTCCTAAACCTGGCCACAAGAGAAGGAAGTGGTGTCCTGACCTTTTAACAGATAATAGCCTGGTAGTTAGGGCACTTGTTGAAGAAGTAGGGCACCTGGAGTCGAGCATCCTGAGCCTGGGAGGGGAATCAAACGTGTGCCTCAGGTCTCTTCTCTCATCACTCCTGCTCTGCAGGGCAAGCTCAAAACAGTCCCCCATAGCTGAAGGAAAGATTTAGCTGTGTGTGTGAGGACAGAGGCTGGGATGGTGAAACTCAGTCTCACCTGAATTCCAGAAACAATGATATAGATAAGTGCCAAAATCCTGTTTGATAGTTCCCAAATTTATGATAATGACAATGAGAAATCTTAATGTTTACTGCTGACTGCTGCTAACCTCACTGCTGTGCCCACCTGTGTCTGTCTCAGCCCTTTGTTGTGGTGATTCCAAACCTCTCTCAGTTGCAGGTGGTGAGGAAATAAGATATTTTTGGTATGAGTTGCTTTATTGTTCAACATTATAATAGAAATATTTCCTACAATTTTGTCATTCGACAAAGTACAATTCAGAAAAATGTTCATTTCAAGGAACTTCACAGATCTCTCAATCTCCAAATGCTGGTATTGGTAAAGCTACCAGTGGCTAACAGAGAAGAAATTAAGGGAGAATTTTTACATTATGTACATGAGAAACAACTCATATCTGATAGTAGACACGTATTTTTTTACTATTGGGAATCATAATCTCATAAGAATGTTGCACTTGTGATGGGCTTTGTTTCTCCCAAAACTGATCTCCTTGTCTTTGGATAGTAAAACACCAGAGGAAGAATATTTCCCAAACAAATCTGTTTCATGTAAATTCTAGAAACCCTGTTCACTGTAACTATTTTTGTTATTTTGTTTAGATTGGTACCCACATATTCTCAGTGAGACGTAGAATCACATGGTCATTTATGCTGGAAAAGACCTCTAAGAATATCTGAGCCTAACCTTTAACCCAGCCTGCCAAGTCCACCACTAAACCATGTCCCCAAGTGTCACATCTACACGTCTTTTAAATACCTCCAGGGACAGTGACTCAATGATTTCCCTGGGCAGCCTGCTCCAATGCTTGACAACCCTTGCAAAGAAGAAATTTTTCATAATATTTAATTCGAACCTCCCCTGGCACAACTTGAAACATTTTCAATATTTTCTCTGATTATTTAGCTTGATACCTGGGAGAAGACCAAGTACTCCTGCCTTGCTATAGCCTCCTACCTGTCATGTAGTTGTAAAGAGCAACAGGGTCTTCCCTGAGCCTCCTTTTCTTCAGACTAAACACCTCAGGCTCCTTATCAGATTTTGCTCCAGATCCACCACCAGCTTTGTTGCCCTTCTCTGGCCATGCTGCAGCACCTCAGTGTCTTTCTTGTCATGAGGGGCCCAAAAGTGAACAAAGGATTCAAGGTGAGGCCTCATCAGTGCTGCAGAAATAAACAGTGAGGTTTCTCAAAGTACTCACGTGGGGCTTTCTGACCTCCCATAACATGTATATGTCACTGCCTTTTCATGCCCTGCAGTTGGATGTCTTAAGAAATACACACTAAAAATGCAATACAGACTATATAATCCTCCTCTTTTGATATTTTAGGTTATGCTTTTTTCCATTTCAGTTGAAAATCTAACTAAATACTTCACTTTTAACAGCTTCAATCCCAAGAGAAGAAGTATACAGGTTTTAGAAATTAAATTAAATGCATCTGCATTGTTCTAATAGTAGGATTGTTTCATTCATAGCAGGTAGTTTTCCTTAAACTTAAAAAACACAAACTCACCTTTCAGAATTATATTGAAAATGTTGCCATAAAAATAGTTTGCATAAAATTTTTTGTATGGTAATATTCATTTGTTTGCTCTGTTGGTAGAATGACAAACAGTAAGGTTTTGTATCACTTTAACCAGTTTCAATCTAGCTTGAAACCAGAGCCATACAAACTCTCTCTGTACAGGCATTAAAGACAGACTGGAACCTTCAAAGGATGTTTCATGTCATCCTAGAATAGCATTATAGGACAGCAGGACTGCCCTCAATGTGACTGTCTGTCACAATTGATCATGGAGTCTGGATGGCAGGCTGAGATGTGAACAGTGAATTTTTTAGTAGGGAAAGCCAAGAGATATGAACCCATTCTGTGGTGCAGGAGAACACAGCAGTGGATTATGTCTCCGACTGGAAACCATGTGGACAATTAATTACATTACAGATTTTTAAGTATATTAGTTGCATTATCTGCTATTAGATAAGTTAAGCCTCAGACAGGAACTGGGGCATCTGAATTACTGCTCTACCCCAGACCAGGAGAGCACTTTAGAAGCACCTCTCCCACTCACCCCCACCTCCTGCAGTTTGGCTCACACTGCAGAGCAGTCCTGGAATACATGACCCAGGCTTCTTCCCGATGTTACAAACTGTACTGTGTGCTCCAGGATGACAGGTAAGGCTCTGCAGCTGCTCCCGGGCATCCAGGTCTTGAAGATCTAGTGTGAATCAGAGTTCTAAGAAATAACACCATAACATCATTGTGCAATGACTTTTAGAAAGGTGGAGTGTAGATCCACTGTACGCTGAAACAAACACAAAGCAGTAGTCGCTAGAGGGAGACCTTTAACCATCATATCCCACACCAAACCCCACTACCGTGATCACGCCTTCAGCCCTCAGATGTTGAAGCACTTTAAACAGGGTCATGGAGTGTTACTGCCTCCAGTACTCAGTAAAGAAAACGAGGGTAAAAAGACAGGAGTACGCAAGGCTTCTGCGAAATTTGACATTCATTCCACATTCTGAAAAAATACAGAGTTTTTAAATATTTCCCCTGAGAAAACCAGCTAACGCAAATTCAGTGCAGTGGTTGGGAACAGAATTAGCTTTGCCAAGACCCTTTAAAGATGTCTTCTTTAAGTAGCACCAGTGAGAGGGGATTCACCTTTCCGTCCTTCAAACACCAAACGGGCTCAAGTCATCACTCTGAAATTCTTCAGACCACGAGCACAACCCTCCTCCTTTAACATCATAGGTGTGCCCAGGTGGCAATTCCCAGCAGCCAGAATTCAACAAGTGCTACTTAGAGCAGCAAACTGCTCAGGCTCTCTCTGTGTTTAAAGGGCTGTGGGAAAGACAGCAAAGGTATGTTCCTGCAGTGTAACTGGAGACATGCATTCAGTTTTCTGCTGTATTCTAAATTTAGTAAATAATATAGCAGTTATAGATTGTGGTTCTCTGTTACAAACTGTAGCATTTGCAAGAAGTCCTGGAAAAAACACAAGGATATGAGAGCTGTAGAGATGGCCCCAGCTGCAAAAGAGGCTCTCTAAGTCAGCAGGGCCCTGAAGGGACTGATTGAAGCCTGGACGGAAAAACGCAGAAGCAGCTCAGAAAGTGTTTCTTTTTAGGAAAAATGCAGCAGTAGAGGGCATCAGACAACATGAAATCTATAGACCTAAATGAATCCTTGAAGTGCTAAAGGCTCAATGAGGGGAATGGGAAGTAGAGAGGTACCGGCTGGGATTCTGTAACGCAGGTGAGGATCAGAAAGCAGACACTGAGAGAAGTAAAACCAGACACAGCACTTCTGCACATGTTGGCTTCACCACCCTAGCATGCTAACGTTGTGGTGGGAGGGAACAGGGAAGGGATCACCCGGGGTGCTGTAACTTGCCTCAGAGGTACTCCACCAGCACTCCAACCTGAGCATTGCAATTGATAGCACCAACTCACCAGCTCTCCCTTCTCTTATAAGATACAAAAATGAAGGAAATTCCCTGTTAGTAAAGCAAGATTGCTGTTGGGTAATGCCTCATGCTGTCCAAAAACACTCAGTACAAGAAGACTCAAATAAGAAAAAATCAAGAAAGTAAGCATTAGCCAGCATGTAACTTTAATTTGTGCCTCTGAGCGATGACTAGAAAATAGGCAGCACTCAGAAGTGAAGCTGAATGACTCATTTTCTGAAAAAGCAAATTCAAGCCTCTCACCGGCATTTCCTCCCCACCCTAGAACTAGTTCTCCCTGCATGTGCAGAGATAACCACCTCACTGCAGCAGGCACTCCAGGATTGCCATAAAGTGAAGAAATTAGCTCTATTTTTATTTCTACAACAAAGAACTGCTGCTCTGTAAGTACAGCGATTTTCTCTTTTCCTTGGTGGAAGCGAGGAGAGGTTTATTGGGAGTTGTTATTTACAGAGCCTTTCAGGGGAGTGTCTCAGACTTGAAGGATCCATTCCCGTCCCTCGAGAGACTGGAGGTTGGGCAGAAAGCATTTTAGCTACATCTGTGGCTAAAATCTATTCCCCAGCCTGGCCCTCACACATTGTGTAAATGTCAGAGTTGTGCAAACAGCGGGGGGATGTGCAGCTTGAGATTCCACGATAAGCCACAACATCCAGCTGCTTGAAAGCTCTGGCACAACACGCTTGTCCTGTGGTGAACTGCGGGACGTGCAGCTCGGGCACGTTTCAGGACTGCCTTCAGAAACGCTGCACAGTAGCGCTTGTGCTGAAAATATTTGGAATGGTTTTAAGTCTCCAGTCTATCAGCTGCCTGCTTTGAACATAACTTGACCAGGTACTGTATTCCTCCCTTACTATGTTGAAAAATGCACAGGAAAATTTTAATGGCTATTCGGATTTTTTTTTTTTTTTTTTTTTTTTTTTGCTTCTGTAGATAAAAATATCCCCAGGAAGTTTTAAAAATACTTTTCCTGTTACAACAACATTATTCTCATACAAGACTATGCACAAAGTGAGAGCTGTAGGCTGTGTTTACAAGTCTGGGTTTTCTTTAAGGGGTATGAAGTCTACAAAACAGGAATTTTTAAAAGGAATTTTCACAGACTGAACAGTACTGAGTGGTATTAACTGTGTGACTTTTCACTGACTGCTGCCAAACTGAGGCCACAAATGCATACTGTTCTCAAGCAGAGTGTATATGAGTGCACCTAAAAATATGAATATTTTCTCTTATGAAAACTGGCTTGAATTGGGATTTTAGTATCTTGTAAGTATTTTGTTGGAAAGGTAAAGATTGATTATAAACTTTTAATCAATACAGGAAAACTATTGATAAAATATGAAAGATACACAAACTGTTTCTCCCAGGATTATTAAAACAGATAAAGAAAGGGACAAAAACTAAATTACTTGGGGGGAGGGACTACAGTGGGAGGGGGAGGAAAGACTTTTGCTTTAAGCTGAATTCAGTTCAGATAGCAGAGGGGACAGGACTGCTTGCTTGCAGTTTCTCTGCCTGGGCTCCCATCACCTCTCACTGAGGAAATGGCTTAACAGGGATAATACCAGTCAGTATAATAAACCAGGAGCTGGTTTCTGTCTATTGCCTGATATTTTACAGGCAGCTTCTGGGGAAGCTCAGCCTCGAGCTCCAGGCTGTGCTTTAAACCAGTGTCTCTCTACTGTGAAACACAGGCTGTTAGTGACAACCAACTGCACAATTAAATCTGATTATTTCCAACTCCCTTTTACTTCAACTATTTTGGAGGCTCATAGTAGGTATAAGTAAAAGATGGCTGAGGTGTCCTCCAGTACTTTTCCTGTAACTACTTAGGATGCAGCAAAGGCACAAACTCAAATGCAGAAAGCTGAGTGTCTAGATAGCAACTCGGCATCAATTCTGGTGCTTGTAAGCAAGTGTTTGGATGCCAGCTTTCTAAGCACAGAAATTTAATTTTTTCCATCAAAACTTGTAGCACTGATGGATAAAATGTAAGAACTATGGATATTAACTTAACTGCCTAATACATAATTTCTGGAAAACAAAAATAAATATGAAATAAGCATAATTTATAAAATTGAGATGCTTGGGACAGTTCAACAAGACATGGAATAAATTTGAAAGAAGTCTATTTTAAAACTTTTGAACCAAACTCACTTGGCCCTTACTTCAAAGTCTTTAAATAGTTGGTCTCACTGTCCTGACAGTGAAAGGAAAAGACCCAGAGAAACCTCTTCATTAAAGAGTTAAATAACAAGAGGTCACAAATTCATCTAAGAAATTATAATTGCTGGGAAAAGATGACTAGAATTTCTACAACTAAAAATACCACTTACAAGCCTGAAAGGAAACTTAGCACATCATATGAAAAAGCACAATGCTGCTACTGTCTATGATTACAGAAAAATAAATTATATCGAAGACTGGATTTTAAAAAACTTCTTTTCCTTTCTGAAGAGTAAGTGATTTTTATACAGGTGATTCACATAAGCAAATAGAATTATTTTGCTATTTTGATATAAACTTCTTACACAAAAAGAAAAATTCCTCTAATAAGTAAAGGGCAATAAAAATAACATTAATGCCTTTACTCTTCTTCATTTAGGGTCTGATCTGAGGTGCACTGGAGTAAATAAAACAGAATGTTAACAGGCTTTGATTAAGTCATTAATCTATTTTTATTGCAGTGACTACTAGGAAGATGTAACTATGACAAGGTACTCTTGGTTTTGCAGGATTTGAACGTTCCAAATGCAGAAATGATTTGGCAACTAGCATCTCATGGGTAAGAAAAAAATCATGATTTTCTGTTATATCATACTCAGATCTAAAGTGAGAGAAGCTTAATAATGATGCAATAGTGTGTTACAAAAGAGTAGCACTGTTTATCTCACAATGTGATTTTTGTTTGTTTTTCTTGTTATTAACTTTTTCACAACCCAAAGATCCCAGGCTGGGCAAAAAACATGTCAGAGGAAGTTGATCCCGTTCTCAGCTTCCCAGACCAACTTTTAATAAACACCCAGAGCCATGAAGCAAAATCACTTGTATGCCATCTGCTACATGTAAATTCCCATGTGACACTGCTCACAGGAAACTTGGACACAATCAGGAAAGGAGATTTTAAAGTTATGGTCCTGACCATTTCCTCTTCATTACATCAGTTTGGGTAAATGATAAACACTTTGATAAGCACCCCCTCTGTGTCTGGACAGCATGGTCTGGTCTGCAGCCAGGCTCACGTCAGAGGGTCTCTGACCATGGGCAGGGGGAGTGATGAATGGCCAGGTCACTGGCTTCTTTCCTTCTTCTGTGTTTCAGGTCTCCCCTGGCTACATCCCTCATTTTTGGTCTGCTTCTGCAGGCACCACCCACACAGCTCTCCACCATCACACGGCCAAACTTTGTCCTGTTGCTGGCTGATGATCTCGGCATAGGGGATGTGGGTTGCTATGGGAATGATACTATCAGGTAAGGAAACTGGCCATAAGGGTGAACAGAGCTGGTGTGGGATTTAATGTAAACCTGAAATCCTCTGCCCAGGAATATCTCATAGCCTAGAGGGCATTCCCAGGGCCAGCTCTGCTATGTGGAGCTGCTTTGTATTCCTTAACTGCATAACACTTAAAAAACAGCTATATAATCCAAAGATAGAAATATTGTCCCTTCTTTCAAAACACAGGCCTCATTATCTCATTTTAATTCTGTGCTGCCGTTCTTTCCCAGTCTCACATCAAAAGAGAGCTAAATGACCACAGTGAACAATGTTACCAGGAAACATTTCTCTTTTCAGCCTCAAGGACATAGAATTTGCCTTCTCTTTGAAAATTGTGCCACAGTATTGCCTGCTGGCTTGTAACTTGTTTGAACAAAACCAAGTTTGCTACCATCCCTCCCCTCATCCTGTGAAGTTCTTGGAATCTCACCCTGAAAGGCTTCAGTCAGCAAGCTCCTGACAGGCAGCTGGTGATCATAGATAGCTGATAGGGTTCTGCAAGGCCAGGCCTCCACAGAACCATCCCCAAGGCATGGGTGTTCTTTTCAAGAGTGGTGGGCTACATTTGGGGTGTACCAGCAGGGTGACAGTACCTGGGCTCTCTCAAGACTCTCTCTGCAGTGCTAAGAATGGCAGGATTTTGAAACAGCAGTTTGGGAAGAAGAGCTAGTGCCCCTTTGAGGAGCAATGTTTATCAGCTAACTGAGATGGCAATTGCGTGGAACTACACCAGTTACTTTGCCAAGTTACCCCAGACTGCACCTCTGGCGAAAGGCTGTAGAGAATAAGAAACCTTGTTGCAGGTGTCTTTGAGGGAGGAACCCATAGCTGTACCAAGCAACAAAAACATCCAGGATCTTTCCAAATCCTACTGAAGATTTTGTCTACTTGTGAACCATTGAACTGATAATTGCAAAAACAAAATTGTAAAACTGAAGCTCAATAATTTAAAATAGAAGTAGGCATATCTTGAATTGGAAGAGGTGGATATTGTATTTTGAAATATAAGATATTATCTTGTCTGTAACTAGTGTTCATGTGCTAGGCAAGCTTGTTTTTGTTGGTTGCCAGCTGCTTGCAAAATAGCCTCTTTTCCCCTACTTACTCACCTTGTGGCTTAATTCATGGTGCCATGAGAGACTGCCACTACAGTGTGAAAACATGCAGGATTTCTTTCCATTTTTCTCCTTTTCCCTTCATTACAAACATCCTGAGAAGTACCTTGTTTACTCCCATATCTGTACTGTGAGTCATGTAGCATCTCGTCTAGTCAAGCGCTGTCACCCTGTGGCAACTAAATTACACCATTACAACGAACACTGAGGCTGATGCACTGCTCTTTAAGAAACTAGCATAGGAAATGCAGTTCTGGAGGCATGGAAGGTCTTTGCTGTGAGGGTGGTGAGGCACTGGAACATGCTGTCTGGAGAAGCTATGCATGCCTCATCCTTGGAAGTGTTCAAAGCCAGGTTGGATGGGGCTCTGAGCAACCTCATCGAGTGGAAAGTGCTCCTGCCCATGGCAGGGGTGTTGGAACTTTGTGATCTTTAAGGTCCCTTCCATTTCAAACCATTCTACAATTCCATGATTTCTGCAAGACTCTTCATAGAACATGGGAAAAAGAAGGAATGGTTGACTTGAAATTAAACCAGATATTGATTGTTAATGAAGAAAGAAAAAGAGAAATATTTCCCCATCATTTGAGAAAATTACAATAAATTTAAAAAAAAAAAAAAATCCTGGCTATCTTCAAATAGAAGAAACTGCCAAAAAATAAAGATAAGTATATAAATTCTTATTCACTTGAAAGACTCTCTGAATGATACCTGGTGGCATTGGTTGCATTTTTAGGACCCCAAACATTGATCGCCTGGCCAAGGAAGGAGTGAAGCTGACCCAACACATTGCTGCAGCCCCGCTTTGCACGCCCAGCAGAGCAGCCTTCCTCACTGGCAGATATCCCCTCCGATCAGGTTTGCCTTGCAAAGCCACGCAGCCTTTAAACGTGGCATTATTGCTGGAGAGAACAATGTCATACAACGGGCACAGAAGAAATGAGGGTGTGCAGAGAGGGGAGTCACAGACACGCCACCCCTCACTGAGACACACGAGATGTCAGATAGGCTAAGTACCCTTCAGGTAGCATCTGCATTTGTGGGGTACAGTGAACTGATGGGGGGGAAAGGGGGGGAAGTAGAACAGAAAAATCAGCTCTGCAGAGCATCTTGGTCTCCCCCAGCTCACAATTTTGGTTAAGTTCTGAAGCTCTGCTGTACAGATTGCAGTCAGAATGGAGTTAGAGCAAACTGTTACATTCAAAAAAGTCATTACACAAAACATGAATAACAGTAACAACACACTTACAAAGCAAGGTTAAATTAATTTCTGTCATAGGTGACTCTTCATCAGATGGCAGAGACAGCTCAGCCCTGCAGGGAGCAGAGTAGGTCTGTGCAGATGTGTCCATTCCCTCCAGTCAAGGTGCAGAACGAATCATTCATGGGAAAGCCTCTTTACATATCTGCCAAAATTAATCTGTCCTAGGAGATAACAGTTTGACAGCATATTATTTTTCCCAGTTGTGTTTCTGAAGAAAAAAAAATACCCTGTCAAACTGCATCCCTGAGATGAAGAGGTATGGAAAACAAATAGCTGTACGTGTTTCTAACAGCAACCCTCAAATACTTCGTTCTATTGCAAACTATCTTCAGAGCCTTCATTCCAGAGGCATTTTGAAGCTGGTATGTCATCCTACTTTTATCATGACAGCTCCCACTGAGACTGGTGGTTTGAAAACACACATGGGCTTGTACAGACCCTTTCCCACTGTAACAACAGAGCCAGAGATGTTCAGTGCTACCCTAACAGACTGAACTTTACGTAGCGCTGTATGATGGGGTTATGCCAGTACAAAATGCTAAATGGCAGGGTGTAAACCTGCAGAGGAAGAGAAGACAGCAACTCTGTGGGGCTCAGAGATCACATACCAGCCATGCCACTGTGAAAGGACATCCTGAGTTCCCCAGCAGCCTTCAGTGAGCTGGAGCTTGAGACTGACAGAGGGCTGAAGTCTCCCTATGTTCCTCCCTGCCCTCACATTCACACTAAGCAGGTGCATTTTGTACAGCCGAGGTGCCTCTGTGACATGTAAATTCTCCTATACAATCATGTCATTCCAAAGGAAATGAAAATTTAAAAAAGGTCTCAGTATGAGATACAAAGAAGAAAGAATAGGTACTATGGAGAGTCTTAACTCTTTCTTAATCTTGTCCAGCGTCTTATATTCTCTATTTTCCCAAACAAACAGCATTAGGATAAATGTTTAACACTATCATTTCAATGAAAATAGGAAACAAAAAAGTATGTTGGATACTCCACACTCTACACATATTTAGACTGTTTTTTATTGTATTTTTAGGGATGGATGCTGTAAATGATTACCGTGTTATTTTTTGGAATGCTGGCTCAGGAGGGCTTCCTCCAAATGAAACCACTTTCGCCAAAATACTGCAGCAGCAAGGCTACAGCACAGGACTGATAGGTATGGGGGCACTCCTCTCCTAAAGATGTTCTGGAATGTGTTTTACCTGCACATCTTACTCAAACTATTTGTTTTAGTTAGTAACTGCTCATACTTGAGTTGTAATTTTTATTTCCTAATTAAGAATGCCATGTCAAAAGAAACTCTGACCAAAAAGTACATCTCTTAAAAGAACAAGGAAATGATAAAGAGGACAATCTTTACCTCTGACACACTTTTAAGCACAGCTGTGGTTGTTAAAATACATAACAGAAAATGTTATTAATTCCTGAATATTATTGTACCAGGTATAAGATACTTATTCCAATACTATTTCATTTTAAAAAAAGTAAAAATGTGAGTGCCATTTAAATATGCATGATGATGTTTTACACAGTTCAGAGCAGATTCACACAAAAGGGAACAGCTGCTACTTAAAACATTAGAGACAGTTAATAGTGTCACAAGATTGGGCCTTTCAGAAACAGAAACAACGCAATTATTTTTTTTTTCAGTCACAGCATGCCACAGTAGCTCACCAAGATTTCAGTACAGCCCAAAAGCACTGCCGTCTTCAGCATCAATGTGAATTTCATTTTACTATATATTTTATAGCACTATTATTTTTTTTACAGTTTTAGCTTTTGGTGATGATCTTGTTTCAAATAATTATTTATCTTAGATGTGTCACATAGTTCCACAGGCTGATAAAGCACAAACATTCCTAGCTGATTATTCAGCTATTTTTCCCACCTCATCTGAGCACGTAAAATGTCAAAATCCGAAATCTAACATAAAAATATCTAACATAAAAATATTACTTGCAGAAACCAACTGAATGTATTAATAAAAGTTCCTGCAGAAATAGATATTTATTTATTCAACAGAATAAATCTAAACTACATGGGACAAAACTAATAGAAGCCTTCTAAGCAATTTAAATTCTGCATAACTGAAGCTCCATGTCCTGTTAGTTTTGTAGTGATATTATTCTAGTTGCTTTAATCAGCTCATAAAAAAGACAATGCATGCTTCATCTTGATTTCAGCATGTTATCACTAGCAAAACAATCAGATTTGTCTTCACTCTCCCCAGGGATTTGCCCTGCAGAGGAGTTGTGCTGCTTCTCTCCTAGAAGCAAAATGAGGAGGCATTTTCCCTGTGGGCATGTCAGCTAAAATCACACTACAGATGCCAAAAGCATCACTTAGATTAACCAGATTGACAGACCCTGATTAATTGCACCACGGGGAATGGAACGGAAAGCACCAATGATAAGTGACACACAAAAACCCAGAAGAACTTTACATTCAAGTCATGAAGCAAAAAATCTTAACACAACATCTACCCATGCCACCACAGCTGAATGAGCACTAAGTAGTCTCACCTGAATTGTTTGTGATTGTTTTGCCCTGAGCACAACCAGTTTAATTGCAAAGTTAAATCCTATTAATAACCTGCAGCTTGAGGTGATAATGAGATTTTTTTGTTGGGAAATGTTTTGAAGGTGCTTTGTAGTCAGAAAACCAATGCTGTATAACTAATGCCCTCAGAGATTAATTTATCTTAATTATACACTTAGTTTAGCTTCTGGAGGTGAGATTCTTTTCTAGCATGTCAGAAACCTTTATCGACCTCAACTGGAGATTTAGGTGTTGGAGTGCATCTGAATTCCAAGAATACTTTAGCTGCACCTGTATTTATGACCAATGCATCTATGCATTGATTACAAACCTGTTTCATTCTACAGCTGGCTCTAAATATGTCAGGAGGTAAACGGAGTAGAGATTTTAGCTGAAAGCAATTTATTCACCCACAATACTTGCATTCTTTATATTCAAAGCTGAGAAGCAACAATTTTTGCCCTCTGAGGCAGTTTTCCTGCTCCTGTTGTAATGCACTGCACTTCTATTGAAAGCTACTCAGGGCTGGCTGCTAGTATATGTACTGGTAATATAGCAAACCATTTGTTGAGGATAACATCATCCTGTAAGTGCACAAGTTCCTTTCTCCACAATAAGGATTGGTTTCAAATTAATTTTCAAGTAAAATTCTTAATGCCCATTTTAATCTGGCACCCAAGATCTGCATAAAATGCAATTAAACCTCTGCTGAGTTATAGCTTTTGTTTACTTGATTCAGACATTCACAAACCTCAGTGTTTCAACCAAATGAGTCAACTTACTATGTCACCATGTGTCTAACCAGTCTGTTTGAATAGATTGAAGGGGATGAAAAAGCATGGTTTTGATGTGCCATTCATCATAATAATTGGTATGTTGATAATAAAGAACAAATTGTCTTGCAAAAGGTCAAGAGATGTTCCTTCTGACATATGAAGACTTCAGTATTTAAATGAAAGAGGCTTTGACTTTTAAAAATTTGATTAAACACAAATAAACGGCAAAAACATTTATAAAACAAAGTCTTTTATTCTCATTCAGTATATGGAGACACAATAATCATCAAAGTTACTTACAGATGTACAACTTCATGAGAAATCCTGATCTCCTGAGCTCAAGTTTTTCTGGATCCAGTGGTTTGTCTGGCAAACAGTCACCTGAGCTGCCAGTTTGACTGGTCTATCCATATCTCCCCTTATCAATCTGGTACCAACACTGAGTGTTGCCACAGTCCTGACACCAAGCACTTCAAAGGAACAAGTCTGAATAGCACTTTGAAGGTAAAGGGACAACAAAACAAGGTTTATTTTGCCCAATGCTTACAAAAGGACAGCTTCCTCCTGTTTGATACTTGACAGGTCACCAGGAAGGCTGTACATTTTTGCTCAGTTCTCAGTTTTTCTCAGTTTCTAATTGCCTTTATAGCACACTTTTTTAAATGTTTGATCAAAGCTAACAGGGCATGACTATATGTACAGAGCACCAATAAATGTGCTGAAAATTTATAAATTGTAGAGGTTTACTTTCATCAGTTCCCTTATATAACTACATACTTGGCACATTTCTGTGTAGGATGGAGAAGTTGTCACAAGTAGAAAAAAACCCAACCATTTTTTGAGAAATGTTTTGCCTAAGAAAAAGTCCATTCCTTTAAAATATTATCTCTTTACGTTTTAATAACCTCTATTTTCAGGGAAGTGGCATCAAGGTGTTAACTGTGAATCCCGCAATGACCACTGCCATCACCCTTTAAAACATGGATTTGACTACTTCTATGGGATGCCTTTTACACTAATAAGCGACTGTCAGCCAACGGAAACACCGGAGATGGACAGAGCCTTTAGAAGGAAACTCTGGCTTTCCACTCAAACGACTGGCCTCATTGCACTCACTGCTGTCCTTGGAAGAGTGACTGGCTTGATTTCAGTCCAGTGGAAAACACTGACCTGCTTTGCTGGGTTTAGTCTCCTGTTCTTCCTATCCTGGTTCTCTAGTTATGGATTTGTACGATACTGGAACTGCATTATGATGAGAAACCATGGAATTACTGAGCAGCCAATGGTGACAGACAGAACTACGTCCCTTATATTGCAAGAGTCCATTTCATTTATTGAAAGGTGAAGTGGGCTTCCTTTGATCACAAATTTTCTGGTTCTTGTGCATTTTGAAACTTTTAATTAGCACTTTTCTGTTTCAAGTCTTCGTAAGTTTTTATATTTTTTACAATATTATGTAGGATTAGAAGTACTATTATTTTTATTCATTTTAAATAATATCAATAATGATATAATATGATTTTAAAAAACAGCTGCTGCTTAAGGGTGCCCCTTATTCCTAGCTTCACTAAAGTTAATAACATTTCCCAATACCCATTGGTTTTATTGAATATTTCCAAGCTATATTTAAGAAACATAAATACCTATCAATGAGACCAACATTGCAGCTGTAGGGAAGAGCAGGTGATGTCAGAAATGCGTGTGTGGGCCAGGGATGGAGAAGCAGAGCTGTGATGTGGCCTTATCATATGGATTGATAAGTGGGCAACAGTTGGCAGGTGATGAACCTGCTGCCTTCAGTAGCACAGTGATGCTTTGCAATACCAGAAAGTGGATCTCCAATCTGGAAGTTTTCTATGATTCAGGGTAGAAAAAGGGTAATTTTGTAAAGGCCCAACATTATTCTATCAGACAGATCTTAATCACTGGGTTATAATACCCTACAAAGTAAGGTGTTTCTGAAGGGATTGTTGCAATATCTATATGCAAATAATACCATTTTTTATTACAACTGACCTCTATATGCATTAAGAACCTTCCTCCCCAATAACACAGTGTTGACTTCTGTTTTGTAGAAATAAGCACAGACCATTCCTCCTCTTTCTTTCCTTTTTGCATTCCCACACCCCTCTCCTCACCACAGAGAAGTTTCTTGGGAGGAGCAGACATGGTTTATATGGAGACAACGTAGAGGAGATGGACTGGATGGTGGGTAAGTCACCACAGCATATAACAATGTCTCCTACCTAGGTCTAAATAAAACATTTTTATTAAAAGAACAATAAAAAATTAAAAGGTTGTGGGGAGATTAGGGCAGGCAGAGAGGTTGCTCTGTTCCACGAACTGTCCCTTGAGAGAAACAGATTGGGTGCTGTTAATCTGCTAGCTTCCCCTTTTTCTGCCCTGTGCAGCTGTATAGCCGCAGATGGTGCAATCCCCACATCTTGCCGGATAGCTAAAATATTACCAGAGATGAGAGAGGGGAGTTCTACTCCGACCGAGGTCCCACAGGTTTTTTGGCTTTGTGAAAAGGCCAAACAAAGCCAGGGCAAGGAGGGTGACAGCAAGAGAGAGCTGGCCACATGTGAGAGCCAGTTTTACCAACTCAGTTCCACGCCCCAGGGGCGGTACAGAGGCGGGGTCGAGGAAGGGAGCCAATGGATGGGGGAATGGGGTGGTACAGGGTGGGGATCGGGAGATACACCAATGGGGAGAGGACCAAGGTGGGATGGAGAGCTAGGGCAGGAAACAGCCACACAGGCTGCTGGGAGATGTAGGATTTTACAGAGTCTGAGGGGTTAGAGTTACAATTCAACCACGGAGACTGGTGAAGAGGCTGTTCCTTTACAGAAACACAGGGGAAGCATTTCTCAGTTCCCTGAGTTTTTCCACCAGCCGACCTCAGACATTTTCCCTGATTCAGTAGCAAGTTCAGTGACTCCAACATCTCCCCTGTCTTTACTTAAAGGAAAAGCCTCTGCTATTTGTTTAGTCAGGTATTTTTTCAAGCAACCAAAAAGACTTAAAACTATGAAAATTATAATGACCACCCACAGTCCAGTTTTGAGTAGGGATGCCACCCATCCTCCAAGTCCCCATTGTCCAAAAAGGTTTCTGATCCAATCCGGTTCTCCTTCTATTTTCAGTTCCTTTATTTGGTCCTTCATCTTCTGTAGGGTAGCATGGATGCTTTCTCCATGAGATGACAGGTTAAAACAGCACATACCTTCAAACTCCTCACAGCCATGTGAAGTGAAGAGGGGATGAGAGGTAGGGAAAACACACAAGAGTAACATGTAAGGGATTTTTAGAATTTCAGATTAGTGTTAAAACAGCCTGGAGGTAAAACATTTGGATGTTCACGTGTCCATAATTTTGCGACAACATCTTCTCCAGGAGGCACTTGTTTCTTTTTCTGGGGTGTCCTTATCGCAGTCTGGGGTGTTGTCAGTTGTTACCTGAGGGTCTGTCACCGATGGTCCAAGGTAGGGCTTTATAGTCTTTCCAGGTTTCCACCTGGGTCCTGAAGGTGTAGAAACACAGGCATATCCACTTCCCCATACAATTAGAGGAAAAGGACCTAATATTTGATGACTTTCTGGATCTTTGATTGACAGGGGGTTGTTCTTTCAATTTGGCCTGGGTCATATTAGTGAAATGCCTAAATACTGGAGGGGTAGGCTCAGAGAACGAATTATTCACCTGCATTTTGGGATTCTTCCATGTCAGCACAGATTTATGTGAATTTCCCGAACCATCTGTAAAGACCGTTAGCTCTGAGAGGGGTTTTGCTTTGAAATTCTTTTGGAGTCAGATGAAATGCCAAATTAAACAATTTATGTTGTGGATTGTGAATTGAGATTTTACCTGAATAACTGTCTAGGGCAAACTGGGGGTGCTCATTTGTCTGGAGCAAATTCTCCAGGACACCAGCTTTCAATGACAAATAAATGCATGTGAATTCACACCCTGCAAGGGTGCAGAGGTGACCTCTGGCTTTCATAATCAGTTGTGCCATAAGCTCCTGTGGTGTGGTGATTGTTTTGAATGGCTGATGTGACAAGAAGATCCACTCTACTGTAAGAAGAGGGTCTTTTTGTTCATCATCCCACTGAAAAATTAACCCATCCAGCTTGGAAAACTTACCCAAGATGATGAAACTGAGGAGCAGTTCTGGGCTGAGCCGGTGGGCCTGGCAAGTAGACAGGGCAAGCTGTACCTTTTCAATGGACTGTCTGGCTTCCTCTGTGATGGCTCGAGGGAAGTCCAGGTCCTTGCAGCCTTTCAGGAGGTTGAACAGCGGAACCAGATCCTTTGTTGTGAGTCCCAGCAGAGGACAAACCCAGTTAATAAAACCACAAAGCTGGTGCAGGTCTCTGAGAGTCTTTGGCTTGTCTTTGATGGTAAGCTGCTGGGGCACGATAGTTCTTTCACTGATGCAAAGTCCCAAGGACAGGTACGCTGGATCTTTTCCTGCTGTATTTCAAACCCTGCCTTTTCAATGGCCTGAACAGTTTTTTCTAGAGTCAAACCTAGATAAGCATCATCTGGTGCACAGATTAATATATCATCCATATAGTGGAAAATTATGGACTTAGACAACTCTCTGTGAACAGGAGACAGGACACAAGCATTGACAAATTGTGGGCGAGTCCTTCATTCCCTGGGGGAGAACTCACCAGTGATACCTGCGCTGTGGGGCTTTTAGATTGATAGATGGAACAGAGAAAGCAAACCTGGGAGCATCACGGGGGTGCAGAGGTATATTGAAAAAGCAATCTTTGATGTCTACCACAGCAAGCTTCCACTCTCGGGGAAGCACAGAGGGAGAGGGTAACCCTGGTTGCAGAGGACCCATATCCTCTATACATTCATTTATTTTTCTAAGGTCTTGCAAAAGCCTATACATGTTTTTGCCAGGTTTTTTTATTACAAAGAAAGGAGAGTTCCAAGGGCTATTGGTAGGTACAATACGACCCTTGGCAAGCTGCTCTACCACGAGAATTTCAAGAGCGCTTAATTTTTCTGCTGACAGGGGCCACTGTTCAGTCCAGACAGGCTTATCTGTCTTCCAAGTAAGACAAGGGACAGCGCTCTTCACAGTGGCCCCAGCTAGAAATCCTGTGGCTTTGGGATTTCTAGACAAGCTCCCCACTGAGAGAGGAGGTTTCTGCCCCACAGTGTAAACCTCAAATCAATTACAAAGGGCCAGACTGTGGCCACATGACCATCCGGTCCTTCTATTATTATGTTGTTAGTACTTCTCATAGAGGTAGTTGAACCTCCAATGCCCGTGATGCTCCCATTCATAGGTTTGGTACCCCAGTCTTTGGGTCACTCAGCCCGAGAAATGATAATTACATCAGCACCTGTATCTACCATACCCAACAAATATGCAACAGCTTTTCCATTACACAGTTTACAATGTAACATGGGTTTGTCTCTGCCCACAACCTGTGCCCACCATATGGACGGAGTTCTGTAGCACCATGGGAACTCCTGAGGGAGAGGGGTGTCTTGTGCAATGATTGTTCCTTTGCTCATGAACCACAGAGGGTTATTACATAAAACCGTAACATTAATTTTGCTATTTGAGTCCACAGTCTGTATTTCAGGACAGACAAAGAGTTCAGGTGATCCACGGACAGGGTCTCCCCTGATAAGAATGTCCGTAGTTTCGTCGAAAAGTTCAATATGTCCCACAGTTATTGTGTATGGTGCATTGTCCTCAAAAAGGAAAGAAGTTTCACTCACCAGAGCTTGATGAGTTTCTGTTCGCTTACAGGTCTGAGACCTGTCTTGCAGGCTGGAAGCGTGGCAGGGGGAGATGCCTTGAAATTTGCTGTCATCACGGGACGAGACTATCTCCCGCTCACTGAGAAGTTTCTTGACACTGTGTGATGGCACTTGCAAGAATGACAATCTGAGGGAAAGGGCTTAAAATTTCTGTTATACACTTTAGGTTCAGGACAATCTTTGATCATGTGTCTGAAACTCCCACAATTATAGCACTTTGGTTTTATTTTTTGCATATTATGTGAAGCAGCTAGTACTTCTACAATGCCTTGTGACACTGCTTGGTCAATGGCAACCTCAGGTGATGTCAGTTTAGTACAAACCTCTATCATTTGTTCAATTGTAGGAGCTGGGTCAAGTGGCAGAACCAGAAGAACCTTTTTACAATTTTCATTGGCATTAACTTTGGCCAATACACATAACAGTGCCTTCTGGGCTTCTGAATTCTTGACCTGCTTTTCAATTGATTCTTTAAGTCTGTCAATGAATTTCATAAAAGGCTCATCAAATGCCTGTTTTATAGTTGAGAAATGATGTGAGGGGGTAGTACCACAAGGCGTGAGAAGCAGAGCTTTTTCAGCTAACTCTGTAATCTCATCTAGGATCAATTCAGAAAGTGCTCTGAGTTGATCCTGAGGTTTCATGAAGTCACCTTGGCAGCAAAGCTGATCCAATGTCAAATTTGCTTTATTAGGGTCTCTCTGATAACTTTGGAGAAGGTCCTGCAGTACCTTTTTCCAAGTCCTTTCCCAGAGCATATAATCTGATAGGGAAAGCAGACATGACATGATATTTTTTTATATCATGGGGTAACAGGTAGGGTGCGGCAAAGGTGGCAAAGGTGGCTTGAATTAGGTTTTTAAAATAAGGAGTTTTGCCCAAAATCTTTTCCTGCTTTGCAAAGCTCTTTCAATTGTTCATATGGTACAGGATCCCACCTAGGGTTAGCTCCAGTTCTATCATCCAACAGAACAAGAAATAATTAAAAGCATGTACAAAAAATTCTAAGCTTTTCACAACCATCTGTCAATCTCCTGTGAGCACTGTTGTTTATGATGTCGTTTTTTAATTTTTCTCTAGTCTTGGACCAAATGTTCACTCTTTTTTTTTTTTTTTCTGGTCAAGTGTTTACATTTTAACCATGTCCCCTTAGATCCAGTCAAGGAGCTCTCCTGTTCTTCTTACTCAATATGTGATAATTATTTAGTTTTCTATGATTAGTAAAGACCAGGTCATTTCAGCCTCTTATGGTCATTTCCAAGTAGGATGCATTGGAAGGTAATAAAATCAGTAAGTAAATTAATTCTAGATGAAAAACAGCAGGGTATCTATTTATGGTTGCTGCCCTAAGCGGAGTACTGAATATTTTTCAGAAATATTCATCAATGTTTACTGGTATTGCCTCCTCCTCCCTCATAAGATTAATGTTATTTTTCAGCCTGTTTTTCTGGAGGGGAAGGAGAATTATTCATCACTCAGTCATGATGGACAAAAAGTGTCCACATTTGCAAAAGAGGGAAAAGTCAGGTACACATACAGGAAGATTTTGGTTTCAAACCCAACTGTCAAACACTTACACACCACAAACATAATTAAAAATGTCAGAAGCAGCTAAAAAATGACTTTTAAATTTAAAGGAACTTTGTTATTAATGCATATTGTATCCTTGCAGTAATATAATGCAAATCCTAACTGTGGTCTAGACAACATAAGACAAGGGTAACCTTATGTTTCTTCCATAGTTTTCATGATGGCCACCACTGATGCAGAATCTAACTTTTTGGGGCATTAGATCAATTTCTTTCCATATTTTTATAGCATGTGGTAGTTTTTGCCCCTGACAACACAGGCTTCCAGTCTGTGACTGTGGTTCTTGCACTCCTTGTTAAAATACCAATAATAAAGTGGTTACAACACATCACAAATTTTGCTGTGCTTTTAGACACAATGATATCATAACTACAAATACCAGTCTTAAAAAATATTAATGAGCAGCCTTACCTAGGTAAGAAATTACACTGGTAAATGTTTACAAGTCAGAGGTTAAAATTGATGGAATATGAGGGGTATTTTTGCTTTTTAATATACACATATTCTTGTGTTTACAGGTCAGGTTCTAGATGCTATTGACAAGGAAGGCTTGAAAGATACTACACTAGTTTACTTTGCCTCAGATCATGGTGGATGGCTGGAAAGACAAGAAGGAGGAAGGCAGCTGGGTGGCTGGAATGGAATATACAAAGGTAAGAGCTGTTAGGGACAGTGACAAGCCAGCAGTAACTAGTAAATAACTTAAGACATCCCTAAAGCTTAGATAAGATTGTGCACTCAAGGATCAACACTGGTTTATTACCAAGAAGCAAATATATCTCATTCTAACTAGGCATGTAACAATGTAGTAAATTCTAACCTGGGCAGGTGTCTTTTATAAGCATGAATTCTAAAATTGTCAGGGGGCTGGTCTAGTGAATACACTTTCACTGATGCTCAGTAGTAGCTTAGCAGCAAGAACATAAGAATAAAGAAGACTCATCAAAGTAACATGAAAATACAATAAAATTTGTGTAAAATTTTTCTATTTTAAATAAAACCTTTTTTTTTTTTTTAATGAAAGGTGGAAAAGCTATGGGAGGTTGGGAAGGAGGAATCCGTGTTCCAGGTATAGTTAGATGGCCAGGAGTGTTACCTGCAGGCGTAGTCATTGATGAACCTACAAGCCTTATGGATATTTATCCTACAGTAGTTCATTTGGCTGGAGGGGCAGTGCCTCAGGACAGGTAAAAACAAAGTATCTTTATTCCTCCTTCTTTCCCAAAACAATGGAAAATCTAGCTTGGAAACACATTCTAAGAGTTATGTTCTCTTTTTCAGTCCTGCTGCTTTTCTAGACACATCAATGTCTAAGAGCTCAGTCACCTCTCCTCTGCACTTGAGATTCAGCCCCTGCCTGCCATCTTCTGCAATCTTCTTTCTTGTCCAGAGCTGCCAGTTCCAGCAAGAGGTGTGCAGAGGAAGCACAGTCCTGCCGAGCTCACCTGTGCCCTGTGGTCTCTGTTTTTCCTGCTAGGGTAATCGACGGCCGGGATCTGCTGCCCTTACTGCGAGGGACAGTGGTGCACTCGGAGCACGAGTTCCTGTTCCATTACTGCGGCGTGCACTTACACGCTGCACGGTGGCACCAGCGGGACAGTGAGTACACAGCTTCTTTCCAATACAGTCAGTCTACAGGAGGGCACATTGTTCTAACTCATTTTGTTCTGGGATTGCATCCCTCCAAGTAGTTCCAGGTAAAGAACTTACTAGCACTGCCTGTACTGTGTGGCACCAGGAGGAATTACAATACTACATTAACTAATAAGTGTAGAGCTGAAGCACATCCAGAAATGAACTCTAGAAAAACATTCACTTTTCCTTGTGATAACTGACCGTGTTATAACCAGCCTTCTGTGATTCTTTCTCTCCTGCCAGCTGGAGCTGTTTGGAAGGCTCATTATGTGACTCCCATCTTCAGTCCTCCCGGAGCTGGGGCCTGTTATGATAGAGGATTTTGCCCATGTTTTGGGGAAGGCGTGACCCACCATGAGCCTCCACTGCTGTTTGAAATCTCGCAAGACCCCTCTGAAGCCAAACCTCTCTCAGCTGACACAGAACCCCTCTTTGACACTGTCATAAGAAGGATTGGCAGAGCTATAGAGGAGCATCGCAGGACACTAACTTCAGTCCCAGAGCAGCTCTCTGTGTCTAATGTGGTGTGGAAGCCATGGCTGCAGCCATGCTGTGGGACGTTCCCATTCTGTTGGTGTGATAAGGAAGGTGATAATAAACTTATTTACCTATAAAGTATAGAACCTGATACTTTCTCAAAAATGTATTTAGATTAAGAGTGTTTTCCTTCTTCCTCAAAAATGTATTTAGATTAACAGTGTTTTCTTTGGGGATGTGGATTGTGGGGTCTATTGTTTCTCTAAATTGAGCCTTTATAAAATCACTGTTCCAGTGAATGGCACGGTACTTAGAAAAGGTACCTTTAAACTGGACACTCTGAGGGAGGGATCCAGACAGAATGATCTGAAGACCATGTTTTAACTTGCATCTGCTGACACTGAATGAATAGTTCAAATGCACTGAAGCAGGCCAAGATTAGAGCTGTAGTCATTACATGTAATGATATAACTTATGTTTTGATGATTCTGAATATATATTCAGAAGCTTTGCCTTGGGGTTTTGTGCTGAATTTCCTAAGTGATTCCTGGACTGAGGTCTCCCTTAATTTTGTTATCCTTATCTCCATATCCTTTTGTTATGCTGGCAATGTATAAGGTGACCCTACAATAAATTTTCACAGACTATTGCTTCCAAAATAATTAGAAAATAATCTTGCCTGCAGTTCCTCACAGAATCATTCTTAGGAGAGGCTTTCTTCTTCCCTTGTAGCTAGTGACTCCAGAGCGATGATGGCAGCTGATTGGCCTGGGCAAGGTGCAAAGCTTGGAAACATGACAAGCTGGGCAGTGGCTGGCTGTGCTCCCTGAGAAGGGCAGGATTCCTCTGGTTGGAGTCAGCCTCTCTTGATGGAGAACAAGAAAAGGAAAGGATTTTTCTTTTCCCAAGTTCCCTTTCCACCCAGCTCCCTAAACAGCACCAGCAAGGGCCTTTTGGCATTGATGGCCGCAATGGTGCCCCACTGATAACCAGTTCAGTCACTGGGGCACAGGACTGCACAAGTCACCCTGCTACGCAGATCTCAGCCATAACTGCTTCCTGCTGACAAGGAGCATGTCCAGAAAAGACCCTCTGAAAGATGCCAAACACTAATTATGAAAACAAGCAATCATTTTCTATGAAAAAAATAAATGTAGAATTAAGGTATTTTTTGCTTCACAAGTTACATTTTCACTCCACCAAAGAGCTAGAATTACTTAGGTGTATCTCTTTCCTTTTGTGCTTTCTTTTGCTGCAGTTCTTTCCTTCTTTGTGTTAAAATAGCTGTTCCTAATTAAGTGGCCTTGCAGGTAATGCTTTTCTTTGTAGGGCTGCAAATACATCTGTTCACGTAGATGTGTTTACACTGGGAGATCTGAGAACAAAATTTGCCCATTTGTTTTACTGCAGTGTTTTTAAAGGGGACCAAAAGCACAAGCACACTTGCTCACTCATGCCAACTAAGGGGAAGACAGGGGAGGGGAGAGAAAGACAGTCCCAGAAGAGGGAGCAAGTTATGTGCAGACTGCCTGCTGGGGAGCCATCCCTACCGCTGAGCAGGAGAGGAAAGCATCAGACCTGCCCCTGCACTGCGGGGAGGGTACAGGGACCTCGACACGCTGAGGCGCATCAGGGGTGGCAAAGGGACAAGGTTGTGACCCGTACCCCGAGTACAGGGGGTCACGCTGGCCAGGGGCAAGCAGCTGGCTGACAGCTGCTGGGGCTGGGGAAGGGGCCCTGCCCTGCATAGAGGGCGGGCTGGGGGCCGGGAGAGCTCCATTTCTCCCCTCAGGTGCGGAGACAGGGGCTTTCGCCCTCCTTACAGGGTTGCCCCCTCTCTCCGGGCAGCCAAAGGAGCACAGCGGCAAAGGGCCGACGACAGCAAAGACCCAGCCCTGCTCCCAGGGAGGTCGCCCAGCGCAAAGGCAGCCGCGGCACCCAGAAAGTGCCCTGGCCATGCCAAGGAAGGCCCTTTGCCCAGAGGGCCTTCTCCTGCCCCCTCTTCAGCTCCATGCCCGCTCTTGCCGCGCCGTTCCACTCTTCGGCTCCAAGCCGCTCCTCTTGCTCCCTCTCTTGCCTCGTCGTCCGGCGGCTTCTGCCAATGGACGACCACACGCTCAGGCCCGAGAAGCTCCAGCTCCTCAAGGGAACCGCCAGCCAGCAGCCCCGCGGGGAGATCCTCAAGCCACCACCCACACACCCACCGCCCCGCCACAGATGCCCCAAAGCCTCCAGCTTCAGCTTGACTCACCTTCGCGACGTCCGGCGCACTCCCACGCCGTGCTGGGAGCCAGGCCCTCTGGGCAAATCAAGCTGGGCACGCAAAGCAGCGGCCAGAGAGCCTGTACCCCTGCTTACAGGGGGCTCAAGCCGCTGCCTGGACTGCAAAGTGCCCGGGACGCCAGAGCACAGGCCCCGACTTACAGGGCTGCCCTGGGCCCCAAGGCCTGTGGAGGCTCCTTGTCTCCAGTGCCGGGGCGCTCCCCACTAAGGAGACACTCGTCCCGTCAAGGCTGCCAGCTGAAGGGCTGTTAAGGTCTGGTTTTAAGATCTGGTTTTAAGATCCAATTTTAAGGTTCTTAGAAATACCTCTGCCCGAATTAAGGTGGAAATGAGACCATATACCAGTGACAGTAGGAAGGGTTTTATTTGATGGTAAATATGAGAGAGAGAGACAGAAGAGACTGTCTTCTTGGTGGTGCAAGTCCCACCGGCANACTGTCTTCTTGGTGGTGCAAGTCCCCCCGGCAAAGCATGGAATCTGATGGGTTTATATGCTCAGGCTGGGCAGGCATGTCCAGGAATGTCCCCCTGGGGAGGGGGGGCAGGCTCTCAGGGCAGACTCTGGGTCTGTTGCATCACTGCAGCCCTGTGAATGCGGCCTGTGGGGTTGGGGGTTCCACAGCTGGGCCAGTTTGTGTAATCGGAGGATGGTTGTTTATTGCCTCATGCACCCAAAACTTCCTCCCTCCCTCGCTTGGGGGGAGTCTGGCTTCTGTGAGCTGTGCTCTGTCCCCCACCCCAAGCTCATATGGGGATAATTGCAGCTGGCGGCTTTGGCCACTTTTGGATGCATACCTTTCCCTCATCCTGGGATGATTGAATAAGGGGTTGCCCTGTTCAGCAGGGAATCTCTTCAGCAGTTTGACTCTCAGTTCAGAGTCAACTATTCAGGAAAGCTTCTTCGGTTGTAGCTTCTTTATGATGAACAAAACTTTATATCAACGTTTGAGGCATGAACAATTTTCAGTCTCTGACAGGGTGGTGCCCTTCTTCCAGAAGACTGATGTTTCTGAAAGTTTCAAATCCCCAAGGATTTTATTCAGCTACTGAGTATGCCCCTTGCCTGCTGCACAAACACCTTGAAGCCTCTGCCCCCATTACAGGTTCCTCGGGCCATGGCCACACTGGCCCCTGCTGGACCCTAAAGCTTTTTTAGGCTGCTGGCCCCATGCTGTGGGACCCAGAGAGCCCTGTTTGGAACCCAGAGACTTTGCTGATAATGCAATATGCTTCCAAGAAAACTCTTCAGGTAATACAACAGCATTTCTCAATGATCCAAGAAAAAATTCAGTCCAGCTCTGCTGCTGAGCCCCCCTTCTCCCAGGCCCTGTGTGCTGCCCTGGCTCTGCAGCCTGGCTGGGTTTACACTACTGGGAAAGAATTAGGGCAGAAAGATCCAGGACTATCACTGGGGCAGCTTTACAGCTCCCATATTCTCAGGAACTGCATCCATGACCAGATCCTCAGCCATGGCCCTTTCCTGATCTACACCACAGTCTGTGCCCAGCCTGTACCTGCTGGCCATCACCTACTGCCCCCACTGGGCTTCGCACCTGCCCTATCACTGGGGTCTTGCCAGACTCTTGCAGGGCTCTGGGCTGGCCATGATCACCATCCCTGTCTTACCCCCTGCTCCCTTGCTGGGCACTGATGGATTGACCTGGCAGAGGAGGGCACAGCCCCGCCAGCCTCACGGCCACTCTTGGCTCCTAGCTTGCTCCTGTGGGGCAGCCCACCCTCACAGCCACTGTGATATCCTTAGGGAACAGTGGAAGCACAAAGGATACTCTTTTGCTCATGTCACAGCTACTGTCATTTGTGAACATACCTGGTTTTACAGGTTCCAGTAATTTCCTAAATAAAAGTCAAGGCACAAAACTGAGGGGAAAAACCCCGGAATACAGCTCCTCTGTGTGTACATGAAGATGCAAGCACATGGTCAAAAGAGCACAGCTGAACAGAAATATTTTGGACGCTTCTCATTAGGACTTACCCTTTCAGCAGAAAGGTACAGGTATAGGATATGATGTGAACTCACTGGATCTGACATTATATCAAACAGAAGTGGAGAGCAAAATCTACAAGACTCCAGGCTCTGCTTTAGTCCTTTAATGGGAGTTATTACAGAAGGTATCCATTTCCTTACATGTTATCCTTTTAAGAAAAGTCATATAAAAACCAGTGAGAACCAATGGACTTTTTCACTGGCTCCCTGGGGTTTCTCCTAAGCTGTCAAGTAACTGTCCTGTGAGGGAAACAGTGGAGGCAAGACAGAAACAAGAGTTTTTCATATTAACTCTTTCACAAAAAAAACAGCTACCAAAAAACACTTCTGTACAAGACTTTCTCTGTGGAAAGAACCTTTTGCCAAGTTATAATTGATTTCTTTATCTGAAATCCTTGGAAAGGTCTGCATTCATAAGCTCTACATGCAGTGAGTATTGATTCAATAATGTCTTCACAACATTTAAAATCACAGATGTCTCTCCGGACAGTGAAAGCATTCCACAGAAAAGTCAATTTTCTCCCCACATTAACCAGCTGACCATGGTGTATTAACACCAATACAGGCCATATCCTTGTATTCCACTGTCCCTCCAGCATCCACACATCACCCACTTTCCTTTGTTCTCATCACCCCAATTTGACTTTCCCTCTTAGCAGCTTGTTGAATTCATGTCCATGCAGGTGGAAAAGAACAGCCCCTCTGCCAGCAGCAAACTAGTGAAGAACAAGCAAAATAAAATGAGCAGTTCTCTGAGGTTTGGGGCTTGCTGTCACACTCCTACTCACTTCTGGTGACAACTTTTGTTGTCACATCCTACTCACTTCTGGTGTTGTGGGCACCCCACCCACGTTTCACACTAGCAGGTATTTGGAAAGAGACACTGAGGAAGATGTTTCTTTATGAAGCCTAAGTGACTTCAGAAGGCAAAATCTGTCTTGGGCTCTTAAATTAAGAAAGCAGTTCTGAAAACTTCAGCCTTTTCCTGAGATGGATTTATGTGTGCAAAGTACTTGACATCATAAAACACAAGTGGAATTACACAATTGAGCAAGAGCAAAATACATAGTTAGATAAATAAATTAACCAGGTCGGTAGTTCTAACAATGAAACCCTGTCTTTAGAAAAGACCTGTTGTCTTAAACAGGCATTTCTTCACAACTTTATTTAACTGTGGTCAAGCCTGAATTCCATACAGCCACTTTCCAGAAAATGTGGCTTGTTACAGTAGAGCTTTACTTAATTACACAATCAATATAGCAAAATAAATCCACATCACTTACAATCCATTGGACTTTGGGTAATTTATAGGTCAAATATTTGGGGGGTGGCAGGGGTTTACTCTTCTGCAATTTATTTCACTGACAGACAAAGCAAAGGTAGACCAAAACCCAGATTTAACCTTGTATAATTCAAAACAATATAAGAAATATATACACAGTTTCACAAAACAAATAGGGCTGGATGGGGTCTTATTTCTTCATATCCTTTCCCTATGGAAGAATCAGTTCAATTTCTAATATTAAATGTTTATTCAACATATTCTTAGACAGAATGGTGGGAACTATAAGTTTTTCAGGCAGTTCGCTCAAATGCCACCTATAAATGAGAAAAAAGGGAAAATAATCTTCCAGATGTGACTCTTTACTCAGTCTGGAGCCTGGAACTCCTGTTTAACTCACAGACAATGAGCTCCTTCCTACATAAGCCCTCCAAACATTCTTCTTCTCCAGTCTAGACAAAATCAATCTTTTCAACTACAAATACTGAACAAATACTACCACAAATCATTTAGTCCTGTCAGTCAAGAAAACTGTGGAAGGGGTTACTTCTGCTTCTAATGACTTTATCAATTATAAATAAATAAATAAATAAATAAATAAATAAATA
>VXAC01005031.1:31313-44344 GCA_013399225.1 Rhipidura dahli | reverse complement strand
GAGGGGGGGGCACGCCGTGATCTGTTCACCCCAAAACCAGCATGACCCCCCCTTCTTCATTTACCAGTGGGGGCTTTGCAAACAGGGTATTGTTTGAATTCTTCGACCCTAGGTAGAGCATCCAGCTACAGAAGGGGGATCCCTGAGATCTTGGAGGATGGGGGCAACCCAGAGATGAGGGAGCATTAAGAGGGGGAACCCCTGGGAACGCCTGGGAACCCATCCCTCTGAAACAGAGCTGGGAGAGAAGAGACTCCTGGGACCTTCCAAACCCCGGGCATCCATAAGTGGAGGACCCTGGAGAGGGGGACCTGCTGGACCCTCAGCAGCACAGAGAAGCAGGACCCCCACAAACCCAGAATAGGGAGACTAGAGAAAGAGATCTCCTGGGAGGGCTTTTTTGGGCTGAGTCTCGGTGGTTCGGGTTTTTGGGGGCTGAATCTTCATATATTTGGAGGGGGATTTTTGTTAAAACGTGATGTTTTGGGGGCTGTCTTGAAGTTTTTGGGGGATAAATCTTTGGGGTTTGGGGTTTTTGGGGCTGAATCTTCGTGTTTTAGAGGTTTTTACAAACACTGGATGCCCGGTGACTTCTAGAAATGAAGCTGGACAGGAGGAACCCCTGCCCCCATCTTGTTTATCCCCCGAAACAGGATTTCTCATTCTCAGCTTGATGGAAGAGGGGGCTGTGAGGAAGATGCTCTAGAACACCCAGGCAGGTGAGGAGGAAGTCAGTGCCCCTTTCCCCCTCTCTCCTGCTCCATCTCCCAGCCCAGCATCACCCCCGGCTGCAGGACAACCCCGCTGCCAATGCCATCCTGCTGGGGACAGACTGGGGGAATCTCTTTCCCCTTCCCTGTGGCATGGAATCAAACCCCTTCTTCTCCTTGTCCTTCCTCTCCTTGTTCTCCTTCTTTTCTAACTCTCCTTGATCCTTTTCCTCCTTTATTCTCATTGCCCTTCCCTCTCCTTTCTTCTGTTTCCTTCTTGTTTTCTCCTCCCTTCCCCTCCTTCCTTTCTCTTCTTCCTCCCGTTCCTTCGTGTTTCTTCCTTCTCTTTGTTTCTTTTTCTTCTCCTTTCTCCTTTTTTCTTCCTCCTCTTCTTCCTCTCCTCACTACTTTCTTTACGTGTTCCTTCCTCTCATCTCTCATTCTTTTCTCCTTCTTCCTTCTCCTTGCTCATTTCTCTCCTTTTTCTTTTTTATTCCTTCTTGTGTTTCTTCCTTCTCTTTGTTCTTTCCTCTCCTTATTCCTTCCTTCCCCAGACAATAAGCTGCGGACAGAAACCAAAGAAGACAAATTCCCCCAGCAGAACCTTGTGGACGAGGCCGTTATGAGTGGCTTCATGGCGCAGGAATTCAACAGGGAGGAAAAGCCCTGGAGATCCCCCACAAGGAGGGGCTGCAAACCCAGGCCAGGGAGTTCCAAACAGGAAAGGCCCACCCTGTGCTGGGAAGACGGCGGAGCTTCAGCCAGAGCTCGGAGATGGTGGTCCAGCAGTGGCTTCACAATAGAGAGAAGCCCCACAAGTGCTTGGAATGTGGGAAGAGCTTCAGCCAGAGCTACCACCTGATCTGCCACCGAAACATCCACACCGGGGAGAGGCCCTGTGAGTGTCCCGAATGTTGGAAGAGATTCAGCCAGAGCTTTGCCTTGACCAGACACCAACAGACTCACCAGTAAGGGAAGCCTTACGAGTGCCATGACTGTGGGAAGAGGTTGAGTTGAAACTCCGAGCTCATCACCCACCAGCATCTGCACACTCAGGAATGGTCCTACAGCTGTGGGGAACGCGTGAAGAGCTTTAGATGGAGCTCCTGCCTGAATCACCATCAGATGATGAACACAGGAGAACGGCCCCACCCGTGTGAGGAATGCAGGAAAAGTTTGGCTCCAACCTCATCACCCACCAGTGCCTGCACACTGGGGAATGACCCTACAAGTGTCAGGAATGTGGGAAGAGCTTTAGCATCAGCTCCTACCTGATCTGCCACCAGAAGATCCACACTGGGGAACAGCCTTACGAGTGTCCTGAGCATGGGAAGAGGTTTCAGAATAGCTCCAATCTCATCAGGCATCAGGGGTAGAGGCCCCACTGCTGTACCAGCTGCAGGAAGAGCTTCAGCTGTAACTCCAAGCTCGTCACCCACCAACACATCCACATTGGGGAGAAAGCCTGTGAGTGTTGGGAGTGTGGGAGGAGCTTCTCCTGCAGTTCTGCCTTGACCTCACACAAATGCACCTCCTACCAATAAGGGAAGCCCTGTGAGTGCCCCAGCTGGGGGAAGAGCTTTGTTTATTGCTCCAACTTCTCTACCCATCGGAGAACCCACATTGGATGATCCAGTGACCCACATTGTGCAGAGACCTGGTGATCCATGTTCAGAGCAGGGATGTTTCAAGAAGAAACTCTTTTTTTGAGGCCTGTGACCAAACAGGGATAATTTGAGGAGTGGGATGTTCCCCAGGTGACCACCAGAGACCCTCAAATGACCCCTACTCTAATGTAAATGAGTTCCAAGAAGTGATTGAAATATGTGAAAGAATTTGAGGGGAATGTTTAGCATATATATATGATCTTGGGAAATGTATTAATATGTATCAGTTATATAGATACAAATGATTATGTTAGGTAGCTGAATGTGGGTGATAGGGGGAGACATCCCCTGCACACAGCTGGCACCAAACTAAAGTAAAGCTGCTTTCTAATAGTGAAATTACAGACTTAAAGAGTTTAGTTCCTGATTTTCAGTCAAATTTTCTTGTTACCCACCCCCCCTGCCCTGCACAATCCCCAGCGCCAAACATGTGCTGACCCTCCAAAATCAGCTGGGCTGTGCAGTGGGAGGTCCCTGTGTCCCCACCTTGCACATCATTGAGAGCTCCAGTCCTTGAGTGGTGTCCTTATTCCAGGGAAGAATCTCCACATCCCTCTTCCCCTAAGAACAGATACATCAGGAGACCCCACAGTTAAAATTTGGGATGGGGCTGTTATAGTCTGAAGTCCTGCACTGTCAATCAGATGTGCCCAGGCAGCTGTGCCAGCTCAGCAGCTTTGGATAAGTTATCAGTGGAATCACTTGGTTGTTCCTTTATGCCGGTATTTTAACAGATCTTATCTCACTGTCATTCAACCCCAAAAGCAGAGGGACCCCCCTCCTTCATTTACTGCTTGGCATGTTTGCAAACACGGCATTGTTTGTGTTGTTTGACCTCATTGGAGCAGAGAATCCGGCTACAGGACCCCCATGGGATGCCCCTGAGCTCTGTCCCACCCCCAATTTCCCTTATTCTCCCATCCATTTCCCATCATCCCTGCAATCTCCAGCTCCCCCCACCACTTGGTTTTGTGGTGTCCCCAACCCCTCCTGTTCAGTATTGGGAACTCAGCCCCTTCACACTCAGTTTGGAAGTCAAAAGACCCTCTTCTCCGCCCTCTCACACCCCATTCCCATCATACCTCCAATCTCCAGGTTTCCCCAGAACTTGGTTTGGGGATGCCACCCACCTCCCACTATGGGGGTCCAACTTGCCCCTTTCACTGAGCTTTGTGGATCCCATATCCCTCTCACTCCGTTTCTGGCTCTCAGACCAAACCTTCCACCCCTTTCCCACCGTCCCCCAGATTCCCAACCCACCATCCCCCGCTCTTGGTTTGGGGGGTCCTACCACACCTNACCATCCCCCGCTCTTGGTTTGGGGGGTCCTACCACACCTTTTCCCGTCCTGCCCCTACCGCTTCCCACTGTCCCCCTTCCCTCTTTCGCCCGCCCCACCCCGTTCACCCGAGAGCTCGGCGCCCGCAGCCGGGGGACTCCCAGCACCACCAGTAGCCACCAGTATGGACCCAGCTGTCCCATCCCCAGCACCGGGCAGATGCCGACACCCCAAAAGAACCCCAAAAGTGCCGGAGCGGGGGGGGATCGCCGCGGCCCCGCCCCGCGCAGCACCGGGAGCACCAGTCCGGAGCAGTGCGGAGCGCGGGCGGGCGGGCGGCAGCAGAGTGCCTGGGGACACTCGGCCCCGCCGGGACAGCGACCGGGCACCCAGCCTGAGCGCCCTCCATGTGCCCCCTCCCCAAATTCCCCCCGCGGGGGTGCTGGGGGCGGGGGGGAGGCGCAGGGGGGTCCAGGTGGGGAGCGCCGGGCGCTGCGGGTCTGCCTGGCAATGGGGAGTCATCAGCGCCAAGCACCCTGCTTGGCTGAGCGCTGCCTCAGGGGTGGGGCTGCAGCAAGGGGGGACACCCTGCTCCAGGGGGGATGTCTGCAAACAGGGAACCCTCACAAGCCGGTTATAATACCTCAGCCATCGGAGGAACCACGGGGTCACCCCAACCCCACAAAATGAGGGCGGGGGCCTTCCACAAGCTATTTATAACCCTGAAAATTGGCGGAAAGCAGCGGGATCCTACCCAAAACGGGCTACCTTTATCACTCCCTCTGAGGCCCCCCTCCCAAGTGCCAGAGTCACATGTCTCCCCTTTCCCACTCCGGATTCTGGGTACCCCAAAAACTCCCTCAGGTTGGGGGGGTGCCCAAAAATCCCTTCAGGAATGGGGAATATCCCAAAATCCCTTCAGGAATGGAAGGTATCCCAAAACCTCCACAGCTTTGGGGGGTACCCTGAAACACCCTCAGGGACATGGTCCCCCCCATCCTTAACATCCGCAGTCTTTCACTATCTTATTCCAGATCCCTTCCCACCTCTCCCAAACTTCACAGCAGTCCCTAACCTGCATCTGATAACTCCCAGTCCCAATCCCACCCTTCCTGGATATGAAGATCCCCTTTCCAAACCCTATTACCTCCATCCCATCCCTCCCAAACCCCATTCCTCTCTTCCAAACTCCATCTCACTCCTCCCAATCCACATCCCACCCCATCACAAACACCATACCACCCCTCCTGGAGGTTCAGGGGGTGCTGTGGGATTGTGTAACTTTTTGGGGGGAATTGAGCCATTTTGAGGTGGGATCATGCCCTTCTGGGGTGGGATCAAGATATTTTAGGTTGGGATTGAGCCATTTTCAGTGGGATCGAGTCATTTTGATGTAACAGATTGATCCCTCTTGGATTTGGGGCACAAAGCAATAAGGAAAACTCTCTCACATCTCCCCAAATATTCCCCTGAACCCCAAAATCCCAATAAAAAGGTGGGGGTTTAGAGGACTTTATTAAATTTCTTTATTTTCACCCCAGTCTCAGGTGTTTTTAAGGAATGATCAGGAAGCAAAAGAAAATCAAGGCCAAAATAAAAAATCTACATGTCAACATTGAGTATCTATGGGATTGGGTTGGGTGGGTGGAAGAGCCTTTTCTAGAGGGGTCTCCACCCCACTGTCTTAAAAATTTTGGTCTTTGCCCCAGTTTATCACCATCTGGCTGTGCAAGACACTCATGGGCCATGGAGAATTCGAATCGTGGAATTATTTAGGTTGGAAAAGACCCTAAAGATCATCCAGTGTTGCTTGATGCCACAGGAAGAAATGACTGAATGGACCAGGTGAGATTTTTTAGGGTTTAAAACCAACAAATCCACTCTTCAATGAATTTCTAATGTCAGTCTGTGTTCCAGTGGATGTTGCTGTCCCTGTGTTCATCCGCGTGCCTATGGGGAACCAGGAGGATGTGGACACCACATGCCAGGTGTCTTCCAGTGTGGATCACCAGGAACATGGGTCACCAGGCCTCAGCCCAACATGGATCCTCCAATGCTCTTCCTGGAGCTGGGACACTTGTAGGGCTTCTCTTACCAGTGGGTCCGTTGGTGTGAGGTCAAGGCAGAACTCTGGGTGAAGCTCTTCTCACACTTCAAGCACCTGTAGGGCCTCTCCCCGGTGTGGACGCGCCAGTGCTTGATTAGGTCAGAGCTACGGATGAAGCCCTTCCCACAGTCAGTGCAGCGGAAGGGTCTCTCCTCCGTGTGCATCCGCTGATGCAAGAGGAGTTCGGAGCTGGTTCGAAACCTCTTCCCGCACTCGTGACACTCGTAGGGCCGTTCCCCAGTGTGGACACGCTGGTGGATGACAAGGCTGAAGCTGCGGTTGAAGCTCTTCCCACATTCCAAGCAGCTGTATGGCCGTTCCCCTGTGTGCAGCCAGCGGTGACTAATGAGGTGGGAGCTCTGGCTGAAGCTCTTCCCACATTCCAAGCAAATGTAGGGCCGTTCCCCAGTGTGGAAGCGCTGGTGGTATACGAGGCTGGACCTCTTGCTGAAGCTCTTTCCACATTCCAAGCACTTGTAGGGGCGTTCCCCTGTGTGTAGGCGCTGGTGGACCACCAGGTCGGAGCTCTGTCTGAAGCTCTTCCCACATTCCCCACACTCGTAGGGCTTTTCCCCAGTGTGGATCCTCTGGTGGCGGATCAGGTGGGAGCTCCAGCTGAAGCTTTTCCCACATTCCAAGCACTTGTAGGGCTTCTCCCTCTCATGAAGCTGCTCATGGATCACCAGGTCAGAGCTCTGGCTGAAGCTCTGGCCACCTTCCTGGCACAGGGTGGGTCTTTCCTCCTCAGAGCTGGGTTTGCAGCCCCTCCTCGTGGGGGAGCTCCGGGGCTTTTCCTCCTTGTTGACTTCCTGTGCCATGGAGCTGCTCAAAACAGCCTCTTCCACAAGGTTCTGATGTGGGGATTTGTCTTCTTTGGTCCCTGTGTGCAGCTCATTCCCTGGGGGAGGAGGGAAAGAGAGGAAGGGAAAAAGAGAGGAAGAAAGAAGACAGAAGAAGAAGATAACAATGATGACGATGACAACCATGACGACGATGAAGAAGAAGCAGAAAAAGCAGAAGAAGAAGAAGAAATGAGTGAGTCAAAGAAACAAGGGGGGATTGAGGAGAGAGAGGAAGGAAGAAAGAGCAGGAAGAGGGAGAGGAAGGAAGTGAGGAAGGCAGAAGGGGAAGGAATGAAAAAGAAGGAAGGAGAAGAAGGAACAAAGAGAATGAAGAAGAGGAAGAAGGAGAAAGGAGAGGAGAAATGAGGAAAAGAAAGTAAGAGGAAGGAGCATGAAGAAAAAGGAGGAAGAAGAGACAGGAAAGAGAAGGCACAAGGAGAAGAAGGAAGAAGAAGGAACAAGGAGAGGAAGGAAAAAGCAGAATAAAGGAGAGGGAGAAACACAGAGAAGGGAGAATGAAGGAAGAAGGAGAGGATGGGATTTGCCTCCGTGCCAGAGGGAAGGGGAAGGAGATCCCCTCAGTCTGTCCCCAGCAGGACGGCGTCAGCAGCGGGCTTGTCCTGCAGCCAGGGGCCATGCTGGGCTGGGAGATGGAGCAGGAGAGAGGGGGAAAGGGGCACTGACTTCCTCCTCACCTGCCTGGGGGTCCCGGGACATCTTCCTCTTCCTCGCAGCCTCCTCCTCTATCTGGCCAAAATTTTGGAATGAGAAATCCTGTTTTGGTGGAAAAAGAAAGAAGTGAGTGTGCTGGATTGGAGATTCCTCCTCTCCAACTCCATCTCTAGAAGTCACCGGGCATCTTGTCTCTATAAAAGCCTCCAAAACACTAAGACACAGCCCCCAAAACCCCAAGATTCAGCAAAAAAAAACCTCTAAAGTAAGAAATTCAGCCCCCAAAACTAAAAACCACCAAGATTTAGCCCCCAAAGCAACCAAAACATGAAGGTTCACCCCCCAAAAACGTCAAAAGATCAAGATTCTGCCAAAGAAAAATCTTTCAGGAGTTCCCCCTCTCTGGTCTCTCCACTTCGATGTCTCAGTTTCCCCTTCAGTCCCCTTTTAGTCCAGGCTGCTGGGGGTCCTCCGTCTATTGGGGATCCCCACTCCCCGGGACGCCAGCGGTCCTGAAGAATCCCAGAGGTCTCCCCGATTTGGGGGTTCACTCTTGGATGGTCACTCTTATCCAGGCTGCTGGGGGTCCAGTGGGTCCTTCCCCTCAGAGGTCCCCTTGCTTAGGAATACCGGGGGTCTTGGGAGTCCTGGGGGTGTTTGTCCCCTGACTCTCTGCTTCAAGACTCTCTGCTTCTGGGGGCTCCAGAGTTCCCTCCCACTCTGGGTTCCCCACTTCGGCGTTCCTTGGGGGAGCCCTCCCCAACCTATCCCCTTCCCCTGGCTGCCGGCGGTCCCCCCTTTCCTGGGTCCTCCGTTTCTGGCTCCCGAGCGTACCCCCTCTCCAAGCTTCTCCCTCTCCGTGCTCGAACCCCCTCCAGGCTGCTGGGGGTCCCCCAGCTCCGGTATCGCCCCTCTCCGGCGCTCCCCCTCCACACCTCGGCTCTTCCGAAGAGCCCCCAAAACCGGTGTCCCACCCCCACCCCCGCCAGGAGCGGGCAATCGCCCCGAGGGCGGGCTGACAATGGAGGCGGCGGGGCCCGACCAGGAAGCGCAACCCCCAGCGCGGCTCCGGGAACCCGGCATCCTCCCTCCCACCGCCGGGGCTCTGCCGGCAGCCGCCACCGGGACCACCCCAACACCACCACCTCCCGGACACCCTCCAGTGTCCCCCCAACGGGCATTTCCGGCTCAGCTTTGGAATCCCGGAAGATCCAAAGATCCCCCTCCCAGAAGAACTCTCCCAGGAACCCCCCACGATATTTGCGGCGAGCTCCCCGGTCACCTGCGGGATGCGGAGCGGACGGGAGGACCGATGCTCCCAGGGCGGGGAGGCTGCAGTTACAAAGAGCTCTGGACTTGTGGCTCCTCCTCTTCCTGTTCCTGCTCCCTGTCGTCGTCGTGCTCCTCCTCATTCCCTCCTCCTCTCTCTCCCTCGTCCCTTCCTCTTTCTTCGGTTACTTCTTTTTCTGCTGAATCTTTGCTTCTCCTTCTCGTCCTTCATCCGTGTTCCCCCTACTTCTCCTTCTTCATCCCTTCTTCGCCTCTTCTTCCTGCTGTTCCAGGCACCCTGGCTGTGCGTATAGACTGGGAAAGGAGAGAGTGGAGAGCAGCTGCACGAAGGAACCCGGGACCGGATCGATGCCCCAGTTGGATCTGAGTCAGCAGTGCCCTGGCAGCCAGGAGGGCCATCCCTGTGCTGGGGGCATCAGGCCCAGCATCGCCAGCCGGGCCAGGGACGGCACTCACGGACAAAACAGTCTGGTGGGGATAAGAATTGAATTAATTACTTATCAAAATCAGAGCAGGATAATGGAAAATAAAATAGATCTTACAAACACCTTACTGGAGTCCCTCCCTCCTTCCCGGGCTTTCCCTCCTCCTTCCAGTGCCGCAGGGAGATGGGAATGGGGGTCACGGTCAGTTCATCACACCTTGTTCCTCCTGCTGCTCAGGAGACAAGCTGGGAGTCTTTCCCCTGCCCCAGCCTGGATCCCCCCCAGGTTCACAAGTCCTTCCAGCAAAGCTGTTCCAGCATGGGCTCCTCTCCCCAGCGATCCACAGGAATCCCAGCACAGGCTTTCCATGGGCTCACATCCTTTTCAGGCATCCCCCTGCTCCAGCGTAGGTTCCTCCAGGGGCTGCAGGGGAATCTCAGCTCTGGCACCTGAAGCAGCTCCTGCCCCTCCTTCTGCACTGCCCTGGGTGTCTGCAGAGCTGTTCCTCTTACATGTTCTCACTCTCCTCTTCCCTGGACCCAATTCCATCTATCCAAGAACTTTGTCCTTCTTGAATCCTGAGGTGTGTCTTGGGGTGATTGTATGACAATACTGTGTTCCCCGATTGTCTGCTCACTGCCAAGAAATGGGTCCCTCAGCTTTAGGCTGGGTCCAAGGGAAAGGGGAGTGAAGCCGACTGAGGTCTTCAGCGTGGTTTGTGTTCAAGGACTCCCCCATGTGCTCACTGCTGCAGAGCTGAGGGATCGATCACCTTCCTGGTTTTAGCTGTTAGCTGCCTGTTAGCTGAGGCAAGAATTTTTCCCAGGACTGCATATCAGCATACCAAAATCCTCCAGAAATTTTTCTTCTTCTTCTGGAACTGTTTGGCCTAGCTTTGATCTGAGAACCAGGTCACTGGACCCCCCAGACCGGCAGGGAGGCTGCAAGGATGCCATATCCTGGCTTCAGACCTTGGGAGGAGCCAAGCCAGCTACAGAGGGAGCTGTAAATCCACCAGCTTTCTCTGCATCAAGGAAGTTTAATATTTTAACAGCTGTTCATTTTTCCTGTGCCCTGCCTGCACTTTGTTTGTTAAATAATTTTTTTTTCCCTTTTCTCCAAGAAATTCCTTTAATGTTGGTCAGGGAGGGAGTGCCAAAAACCTGTCTTCTGTGGAGGAGATGTTCCTTCCAGAGCATTTCCCCCTAAACTTGTCTCAAACTGAGACAAGGTGTCACTACCATCTCTGACCCACCCTTGGCCAGCGGTGTGTCCATCCTGGAGCCAGCTGGTGTTGGTTCTGCTGGACACGGGGAAGCTTCTGGCAGCTTCTCACAGAAGGCATCCCTGTAGCCCCCCACCACCAAAACCTGGCCACAGAAATCCAATACGGGCACTAATGAAAGAGCCCTGGAAGCCCCTTGCTTTCCCTTTTGGAACTATTGGTCAGGCCACCCCACACTTCACAGGTCCCACCTGGCCTGCCCCATTTGTCCTGCAGGACAGAAAGAAAAGAGAGAAAAGAAGGAGGGAGGAGGTAGAGAAAGAGCCAGAAAATGGGTTCTTGGGAACAAGAGAGGGATGAGGAGATGAGCTCCTCACCCACACCTGGATGAGCTCCTCACCCATACCTGGATGTGCTCCCAGCACTACCAGTACCACCAGTACGGCTCCAGCTCCCAGGAAATGGAAAACAAAGACATGATTGGTGGCAGCCAATGTGGTTTTACAAAGGGGAAATCATGCCTGACAAATGTGGTGACCTTCTATGGCAGGGTTACAGCACCGGTGGATGGGGCACCAAGGCACAGCAACAGATGTTGGCTGTCTAAATTTGTGCAAAGACACTGTCCCTCATGACATCATTGTCTCCAAAGTGGAGAGACATGGATTGATGAATGGAGCATTTGGTGGACGAAGAACAGTCTGGGTGGCTGCATGCAAAGAGTTGTGGTCAAAGGCTCATTGTCCACGTGGGGAATGGTGACAAGTGGGGTGATACCAGGGCCAACACTGTTCATCATCTTTGTCGGTGACATGGACAGAAGGATTGAGGCACCTGCAGCATGTTTGCTGATGACACCAAGCTCTGTGGTACATTACACGCTGGAGGGAAGGAATGGGTCATCCAGAGGGGCCTTGACAGGCTTGAGAGGTGAGGCCAATGAAGTGAGGGGCCCTCATGAAGTTCAACAAAGCAAAGTGCAAGGCCCTACAGCAGAGTCATGGCAATCCCAGACACACCAACAGGCTGGGTGGAGAAATGATCAAGAGTGGCCCTGCAGAGAAAGACTTTGGGGTGATGGTAGATGAAAAACTCAGCAGGTGCCTGCAGTGAGCACTACCAGCCCAGAACCTAACAGAGTTTTCAGCTGCATCCAAAGGAGTGTGGCCAGCAGGTCAAGAGAGGTGACTTTGCCCCTCTACTCCACCCTTGTGAGACCCCACCTGGAGTCCTGCACACAGGTCTGGTGTCCCCAGATATAAGAAGGACTTAGAACCGTCAGAGAGAGTCCAGAGGAGATCATGAAGTTGATAAGAGAACTGGAGCACCTTCTCTATGGAGACAGGCTGAATGAGCTGGGGCTGTTCAGCCTGGAGAAGACAAGGTGGTGTGGAGGCCTCAGAGCACCTCTGCTACTTCTGCCTGGGGTGGAGTCAATCTCCTTTCCATGGGCGACGGTGGAGCTGTTTGGGGTTGTGCTGAACACAGGGCTGAGAACAGATATGGTTTTGTTCTTGCTGAGCTCACCAGAGCCGCGGCCTTTCCTGCCCCTCATATGGCCGCAGTGGGGAGAGGGTGGGGGTGCATGGGAAGTTGGGAGGGGTCACAGCCAGGGCAGGTGACCCAACTGACCCAAGTGTTATTCTAGACCTTATGGCATCATGCTCAGGATGTAAACTGGGGGGAAGAGTAGAAGGGGAGGACGTTTGCAGTGGTCAAGACAAACTTGGGACGTTTTTCTTCCCAAGCCAGTGTTCTGTGGGATGGGACTCTGCTGCCCTGGAGGTGCTGAGCACCTGCCTGCCCACTGGAGGCAGTGAATGAATTCCGTGTTTTGCTTTGCTTGTGATGGTTGTTGCTTTCTGTATTAAACTGTCTTAATCTCAACCGGCAAGTTTTCCAGCTTTTATCCTTCCAATTCTCTCCCCGATCCTGCTGGAGGAAGAGTGAGCAAGCAACTGTGAGGGGTTTGGGAGCTGGATGGGGTTAAATCACAACACTGTCCAAGGTGTTTTTTTACTGAGAAATACTGCAAGTGTTAAGCAATAGATGACAAATCTAAATCCCAAAATGTTTGGGATGGACTTCAGAGATCATTCCTCCTGAATAAGAAAGAAATGGGAAGTGGAGAGCAGTGTCAGCCATCACCTTCCAGGCACATGGAGAATCCAGTCTACATATTCTGGCAAGTGAGACCCTTGCAAAGGCCCATGGTTTCCATGACTCTAAGCAGTGAAAATGCTTTACAGCATTTGCATAAATGTATCATTTTCCTTCCTCAGATCAAACTCCTATAGCTGGAGATGAGAAGGAATTTTTCTTCATAATCTGCATCTCATTCACTCATGTCCCACTGGTAAGCACTATTATACAGCTGGAAGCTTGTCATCACAAAGTTTTATTATCAAGCAGAAAATTATTAAGGGCAATGGCTTAGCTGAGTAGTCCAAAGGAGCTGATAGCTCCCACTGTGCAGTGATCAGCTTCAGAGAACCCCTTCTCAATGAATAGCTCCATCATTTCCAGTCAGAAAAAACAAGGGATGAGATTTGCACAGTGTGACATCTAATGAAGGCACATCTATGTCTTGGTTTGAAAGATAGGTGTCTGCTAAGGAAGGCAGGAGACTCCCTTGGAATGGAAAACATAACCCCGCCCTTCCCTCTGGATTATTATAAATTTGAAATGAAGGGGTTTTCAAGTAAAGATATGAGGAATAGGAATAACAGTTCTTTACTGTCTTGGTTTGAAAGACAGGTGTCAATTAAAGAAGGCTGGAACCTTCCCTGAAATAGAAAAAAATGCAATCCCCCT
>VXAC01005031.1:0-30941 GCA_013399225.1 Rhipidura dahli | reverse complement strand
TTTACTAATATATATATATATATATATAGTGATGTATATATATGTATGTATGACAAGGCAAACAAGCAAAAACAACTATGGCAGTAACAACGAACAGAACCACACCCCCTCCCAACCCCTTTTTCCCAGTCCAGATCTCGAGGCATCTCTGCCCTACAGGGCAAAACCCCAGGTGAAAGAGAGTAGCCAACGCTTTTGTCCCTCTTAATTCCCCAGTCTTTAGTGTCTCTTGGCAACATGTATTGGGAAAATTCTTTAAGAGAAAAATAAAAACAAAAACAAAAGGAGAACTCCTAAAACCACAACAATCTACAACACACACCAAAGATTAAGTTTCTCTAGAAGTGGCTGTCTTGTAAGAGAGAACCCAGTTACAACAATTGTAAGGAGGAGACATCGTTATGTCTTATTGCAGGAAAGCTCACTCACTAGTGGAGTGAGCTAAGCTTCAGTTCTGTGTTTAGAGGGCTTTTCTTTTTCCTTTTTAAAACTTGTATTAAACTGGCTTGCTGTTCTCCAGCCAGACCATTCATCAGCCAGCTTGAATGTAAGGATGGGACTCAGGTTTTTATAGTACCACACCAACCAGAAGTTGCTCCTACATGATTTTGCCATCTGTCTTGGTTTGAAAGACAGGTGTCACTCAAGGAAGGCTGGAACCTCCCCTGAAATAGAGAAAATGCAATCCCCCTTCCCTCCAAATTATTATAACTTTGAAATNAAAGCAGCCAGAAATGCAGAGGTTCAGCGTAGCGTTGTCCTCACCACCACGGCAGCAGCAGACTCCCCTCACCTCGTGACCAACGCTGAGTGCCCACCGGCCCTCCGAGCTGAGTTCCCACCCCCAGGTGCCAGAGCGGGCAGCCTGCTTGGCCTTTCCCTTTTGTTCTCGTAATCACCCAGCCATCATTCTCTGCAACACACCCAGGGAAAAAATTCCACCACGGAGAAGAACCGAAAAGGAAAACTTTCAAACCCCAACACCATCAATGAATAAATAGATCATTTAAAGTGTTACTAATTTAGAAAACAAACCCTGACATCTTTGTCTTCACAAAAGATACATGAGAAATGACAGTGTTGGTGTCAAGCAGTGTAGAGCTTAACACTGTATGACTTTACAACTTCCTCTGCATCATCCTCATATTAAGGAAACTTCAAGGTCTGGGAAATGGGTCTTCCTAATTCTGAGACTCTCTGGCCATCATACTACCACTTCCAGAGACTTTCACTTCTGGTGAATCGCCCCAAACCTGGCCAGGAGACGCTTCCGAGACGCAGTCAGAGAAGTGGGTTTGAGCTTTATTCGGCGCCAGGGGCGTGGGGGATCTCTCCTCCGTGGGGGATCTCTCCTCCTAACACACACACAGAGCACTCCATACTGTCCAGTATTATGGGTGAAATGCATGAATATTCATCATATTCCTTGGGATAGGAGTGGTTGTACAAATTACCTTTCAGAAGTAATTTATATCATTCAGATACGTGCCACACATGGGCTGTGTGCCCTGGTGGTCGCACTGAGGAAGGCTCATCTTCTTCCTCAGGGATTTCTCTGATGAAGGTCAGTAGTCTTCATCACAATGCACTTTTCAGCTTTCTTTCTGGAGCATGGGCAGTCCTTTGTGGGGTGACTCAGCCGTTTCTGTGCTGGTTTCAAACAGATTCTTGTTCCTCTTATCTTGACAAGATTAGGGTGAGTCCTGCTTCTTAGATTTTGTGATTAACATTTGCTGTCTCTTAATAGTTAACTGTGTTTACATGAGTTAAGCATTGATCATCCCTTTCTCACTGGGACCAGAGACCCTTCATAGTGGTGGCTGAAGTGCCCTGACAGGCCCTGCAGGATACCCCATGCCCCCACTCTCACAGTCAGACCAGGTTTCCTCACTGGTTCCACCCCAGGTTTCCCATGGTGGAGTTTCAGATGTCTCATTCCATAAAGCATCTGATTCACAGTGCAGTAACACAGGAACAACCAAGCTGGTGCCTCCCAGGAGGGACCTCCAACAAAGGAACCCCTTGGTTTTATCCACTCACAGTCCAAGCATCTCAAGTCTCAGCTCTTGCTCCAGAGTCCTTGGCTCTTGTAGTGTCTGTCAATACCCCTGGGCCCTTTATTGTCTCTCTAGACTCTCCCCCAGAGTTCAACCTGCAGCTCCACTGCAGCTGCTCCCAAGCCACCTGTATCAGGTGTGTTCAGAACCCTGCAGGGTCTCATGGTGCAAAGGGGACATTGTGACACTGCAGGGCCTCATGGAAACAAGGGGACTCTATTGGGTTTTCATGGCCAGCTTTTGGTAGTGGGGATGGGGGGCTGCAGGAGTGGCTAATGTGAGAAGCTGCCAGAATCTCCTCCCATGTCCAGTAGAGCCAATGCCAGCCAGGTCCAGGATGGACCAGCTGCTGGCCAAGGCTGAGCCCATCAGAGATGGTCATGATAGTATATTTAAGAAGGAAAAAAGAGTTATTGTACTGACAGAATTGGGTGCAGAGAAGAGCAGAATGAGAGTATGTGAGAGGAATAGATCTGCAGACACCAAGGTCAGTGGAGAAGGAAGGTCAAGAGGTGCTCCAGGTGATGAAACAGAGATTTCCTTGAGATTGGATGCCCAAAATAGGGCTGTGAACCCTTGGGAAGGAAACCCAAGGAGCAGGTGGATGCCTAAAAAGAAGGATATGATGACTTGGGAAGACTGTGTTGGAGCAGACACCCTGCACAGCCTGCAGACCTCTAGAGAGAAGAGGCCATGATGAGGCAGGTTTGCTGGAGGGACTTGTGAACCTGGGGGGTGACCCAGGCTGGGGCAGGGGAAGGACTCTCAACTCCTCTCCCTGAGCAGCAGCAGGAACAAGGTGTGATGAACTGACCAGGACCCCCACTGCTGGAGGGAGGAGGGAGAGCCTGGGAAAGAGGGTGGGATAGGGAGAAGGTGTTTTTAGGATTTATTTTATTTCTCATTATCCTGCTCTGATTTGGTTGGTAATAAATTCAGTTCCTAGTTTGACTGAGTCTGTTTTGCCCATTACTGTGGTTGGTGAGGGATCTCTCCTGGTCCTTATCTCAACTCCTGGGCCTTTCCTTTTATTTTCTCTCCCATGTCCAGATGCAGGGAGCAGGGACAGAGTGGTTTTGGTGGCAACCAGCATCCAGCTAGGGTCAACCCACCACCAGATCCTACATGATCCAGGACTGCAGGAAAAGCTTTGGAAGAAGCTCCAACCTCATCAAGCACCAATTGATCCACACTGGGGAGACCCTATGGATGCCAAAACTATGGGAAGGGCTTCACTGTGAGCCCAAAGCTCTTGGAACACGTCTAGGACCCATCTGGAGGAGGTCCCTACAAGTTCTCTGACTGCAGGAAGAGCCACAAGGAGTCAAGGTCCAGCCAGAACTACCACCTGAAGTAGAAGGTGGTGACAAGTCTCAAGCCGAGGGCCCCAGGAGAGCATGGAAGTCTCCAGCTAGACTCTGCTGAACCTCAGGAAGGGGCTCACATAACCCCTTATCCTGCCCCCCAAATACCTTGGGATGCCTCATCCATCTCTGTATTCCCCCTTCCAAGATCTCCAGGCTCCTGAGATAAGTCCAAAGGAGTGAAAATTCCCAACCAAGGAGACCACAAACCCCAAAACTTTATCTCCATTCATCGATTTTCTCTTTTCCTCTACTTTTCCCCTTTCCATCTTCCGCCACTGTGGGTGGGAGCAGCCAAGAGCCCAGCGCTGCCCATCCCGACCTGCCCCAGCTCCATCCCTGCTCCTCCTGCAGGATGCAAGGGGTTTTGGGGGGAAGGGTGGGCGCTGGTTGTGGGGGGAGAAGGAGAAGGAATGGAGGAGGAAGGATGAAGAAGGAACGGGAGATGGAGGTAAGAGGAGAAGGAGGAGGAGGAGGAGGAAGAGGGTTGAACACTGAAGAGTAGGAGCAGGACGAGGAGAAGCGGGAGGAGAAGGAGCAGGAAGCGGCAAGGGAGGAAGCTGCCGCGTCCCCCGCTCAGTGTATCTGCAGCCCCACCGGCCCCTCCTCGGGAGCATCGCCTCCACNTCGTGATGGGGGTTGGCCCTGCCGGGTCCATTGTCAGCCCAGAGCCGCGTGGCGCTCGGCCGGTGCCGCTGGCGGCATGGGGGGAGGTATGGCACTGGTTTTGGGGACCCTCCCGGGACAGCCGGATGGGATGTGGGAGTTTGGGGATCCCCAGAATGGGGACAGTGGAGAGGGGCCGTACCGAAGCTTAAGGACGCGTAGCAGCCCGGAGAGGAGGGGGCCTGAAGAGGGGGGACTCTCGGGACCCCCGGGACCCTGAAATAGGAAACCTGGAGAGGGGAAACCCCTGGAAGCCTGGAGGGGAGGGGTGACCCTGAAGGGGGGGAAGCATGGAGATGGGGGACCCCTCGGAGAAGGAAGGAGCCTGGAAAGGTGGGGACCCTTGGATCCCCAGGATGCTGAAAAGGGAACCCTGAAGGGACCCCCCAGGAGCCTGGAGGGGGGTACCCTGGAGATTGTTATGACCCACCTCTGAAGATTATACTGGTGTTTATCTCTGTCTCTCTTAGATAGATCTATCTATCTATCTATCTATCGATCTATCTATCTATCTATCTATCCATCTTTATGTAGGGTTCTTTTCAGAACAATTTGGATGCAATGGAAAGGACATAGGCAACCGTTTTGGTTGTTATCTGTAGAAATGCAACCATATAAAAGCATAAAAATAACACATAAGAAAATGTATAAGGAAAAGATATTTAAAAAAAGAAAGCATAAGAGTATAAAGGTGTAACCACCTGTGGATCCACACATGGGACTTGACTGTTGCAATTTTGATGTCAGTTATTGAAGTGATGGATGCAGTCTTGATTTGTTGGGGGTGGGTGAAGCCCATGAAATACAAACTTCACTGGGTTAATATACACTTGGATTTATGTAGGAAGGCCCATGTACTTCCCCTGGAAGGAGGAGTTTGTGCTGTCAGTTACAACACTGGATTTGTCGCAACACTGTGGATCATGTGCAGTCCTCTGGTGGAAGGCCCCAGAAATGAGTCTGGGGCATTTCAAGGATCTTTGATGGTTTATGACACCTGTTAAGACATAGCAGCTGTCTCTCAGTCATTGTAGTTGAGGTAATTATGCCCCATCAGAAGGGATGAAAACCTTCAGCCCTCTCTCTGAGTGTCCCAATGTGTCCCTCGGGGAGGGGGAAGTNCGGGACCCTGAAATAGGAAACCTGGAGAGGGGAAACCCCTGGAAGCCTGGAGGGGAGGGGTGACCCTGAAGGGGGGGAAGCATGGAGATGGGGGACCCCTCGGAGAAGGAAGGAGCCTGGAAAGGTGGGGACCCTTGGATCCCCAGGATGCTGAAAAGGGAACCCTGAAGGGACCCCCCAGGAGCCTGGAGGGGGGTACCCTGGAGATTGTTATGACCCACCTCTGAAGATTATACTGGTGTTTATCTCTGTCTCTCTTAGATAGATCTATCTATCTATCTATCTATCCATCTTTATGTAGGGTTCTTTTCAGAACAATTTGGATGCAATGGAAAGGACATAGGCAACCGTTTTGGTTGTTATCTGTAGAAATGCAACCATATAAAAGCATAAAAATAACACATAAGAAAATGTATAAGGAAAAGATATTTAAAAAAAGAAAGCATAAGAGTATAAAGGTGTAACCACCTGTGGATCCACACATGGGACTTGACTGTTGCAATTTTGATGTCAGTTATTGAAGTGATGGATGCAGTCTTGATTTGTTGGGGGTGGGTGAAGCCCATGAAATACAAACTTCACTGGGTTAATATACACTTGGATTTATGTAGGAAGGCCCATGTACTTCCCCTGGAAGGAGGAGTTTGTGCTGTCAGTTACAACACTGGATTTGTCGCAACACTGTGGATCATGTGCAGTCCTCTGGTGGAAGGCCCCAGAAATGAGTCTGGGGCATTTCAAGGATCTTTGATGGTTTATGACACCTGTTAAGACATAGCAGCTGTCTCTCAGTCATTGTAGTTGAGGTAATTATGCCCCATCAGAAGGGATGAAAACCTTCAGCCCTCTCTCTGAGTGTCCCAATGTGTCCCTCGGGGAGGGGGAAGTTTTTACAACTGAGCCAGTTCTGTAAAGGATGAAATTGCCCTGATCAAAAGCACTGTCCCAGCTTGCTGAATCAGCTTCTTATAGGCCTCTTCTCTTATCTGGGTCAAAACCCAGCTTCTTGCTAAACAAAGGTTGATTGTTGTGGTCATCCTCTGGGGCTCACACCCTCTGCATCCAGGCTGTTCCCTTGCACATAATCAGCAGAGCCCCCCCTCCCCGCTTTTGCAAATGGCCAATTGTTCGAGCCATTAACCCAGAACATTCCAGTCTCTCTCAGGACAACTAACAGCTCAGAGAGGGGGAACCTTGGAGAGAGGGAACCCCTGGCAATCCAGAGAGCAAGGAGCCCTGGGATTCTGAAACGGTGGGCCTATAGTGGGGAGGGACCCCCAGCAACCTGGAGGAAAGGGGAGAGTCCCAGGATCCCTGTCATGACCCACTGGTAGGGGAGTGATATTTTTATAAATTCCCATCAAGCTGGACAAAGACTCGGACACATGTGAGGAGCTCTATGTTTGTTGAACCCAACACTTCCATGAGTTCTGTGTTCCCACCACCGACTCCTCTAAGGCATTGGCTTACAAGGCACAGCACAGCTCCACAATGTCCCCAGTCCCACCACACAGTTCATGTGGAGAATGGGATAGAAGAGGAGAGGTGTACTTTGCCCAGGCACAGCCAGGGAAGTAAACAAAGAATATTTCCAGTGCTCCAATCCTGTGTTGGTGCTGCCGTGTGGATGGGCCGGAGCTGGGCAAACAAAAAACAGAGGAGAGAGAGATCAAAAAGAGAGGCAGGAAAAACAGAGAAAAAAAAGAGTGAGGGGGCCTGATCTGCTCCCTTTTACAGTTCACCTGGTGCAGCCTCTTGTGTAAACCACTTTTGGAGGATTTTGTTCCTGTGGGCACAGCTGTCCCTTCTCCAGTGGGTGAGTCAGGGGGGATGAGCATGAGTCTTGGGGCAGTGCAGGGAGTTCATAGAATCAGAGAGTAGACTGAATTGGAAGGGACCCATCAGGATCATCAAGTCCAACTCTGGGCCTTGCACAGGACACTCCAACAATCCGACCATGGGCTGAGTGCATTGTTCAAATGCTCCTTGAGCTCAGACAGGCTTGGAGTCTGGGGAGCCTGTTCCAGTGCCTGACCAATCTCTGGGGTAAAAACCTTTTCCTGATATCTCACCTAAACCTCCCTGACTCAGCTCCAGGTGTTTCCTTGAGTCCTGCCTCTGGTCACAAGAATGAAGAGGTTGGTACCTGCTCCTGTGCTGCCCCTTGGGAGTGTGTTGAAGAGCTCAATGAAGTTTCCCCTCAGTTTCCTCTTCTCCAACTGAACAGAAAAAATGACTTCAGCTGCTCCTACTAAAACTTCCCCTCTAGACCCTTTCCATCCTTGTGGCCTCCTTTGCATGCTCTCCAGTGGCTTCATGTCTTTTTTATGTTTTGGTGCCCAAAATTGCCCCCAGGACTCGAGGTGAGGCTGCTCCAGTGCAAAGCAGAGAACCCCCTGGCCAAGTCTGCGATGCTGGGCCTGATGCTCCCAGGACACTGATGGCCCTCCTGGCTGCCAGGGCACTGCTGACTCAGATCCAACTGGATATCAACCAGGACCTCCAGATCCCTTCCCAGTCATGGTTTAGCATGGTCTGGGTTTGTAGTTAAGGAGGGCTCCATCAGCCAGGGAAATGATTCTTTCATTTTGCACAGAGGTGTGCAAAATTATTATAGAGCTGGTAAACCGAAAATCCCAAGGGTTGTCTTTTTACATTGTCAGTGGGAGAAGGGAGAAAGGTGGGGGGAAGTGTTCTGAAGGTTTTGTGTGATCCTAACTTCTTTTTTTTTCCCTCTTTGAATTCTGTTAATAAATTTCTTTGTATTCTTTAAAGTTTTGTGCCTGCTTTGCTTTCTCCTAATTCTTATCTCACAGAAGGAAAATAAATAAGTAATGGATATTTTGAACCAAACCACTACATTCCCACAGCTACTCTCCATCATCTCATCCCCCAGTCCATACACACAACCAGGCCCCTGTCTCAGGTGCAGAATCCTGCACTTGCACTTGTTAAACTTCACACAATTGGTGATTGCCCATATCTCTGATTTATTGAGGCTTTTTGCAGGGCCTCTCTGCCCTTGTGGGAGTTGATAGCTCCTCCCAGTTTAGTGTCGTTGGCAAACTTTCTTAGTATTTATTGGAGTCCTGCCTCCAAGTCATTTATGAAGATGTTGAAGAGAACTGGGCTGACGATGGATCCCTGTGGAACCCCACTAGTGACTGGTGCCAGCCTGATTTCACCTGTCACTGTCACCTTGTGTGCCCAACCCACGAGCCAGTTGCTCACCCATCATGTAACACAGTTATCCAGCTGTGGGCTGGACAGTATGTCCAGAAGGATCCTGGGAGAGACAATATCAAAACCTTTGCTGAAGTCCAAAAAAGATTCCATCTCCTGGCTTTCCTGGATCAGCCACATGGGTTACTCTGTCTTAGAAGGAAATCAGGTTCAACAAGCAGGGCTTTCCCCTCATGAAGCTGTGCTGGCTGTGACCAATAACTGTGGTGTCCAGGTATTTTTCAATAGCTCTCAGAGGAATCTTTCCATTCTATCATTGGGCACCAAAGTGACACTGACAGGCTTGTAGTTTCCAGAGTCCTCCTTCTTGCCCTTCTTGAAAACTGGGACAACATTTGCCAGCTTCCAATCAGTTGGGACCTCTTCAGTTTCCCAAGAGTGTTCAAAAATCAGTAAGAGAGGCATTGTGATGACAGCAGAAGCTCTATGAGTATTTATTCTTGTATGAATCCCATCAGACCCCATAGATTTGTAGGGGGATCCCGCACAAGTTCAGGGTCCACTGGGAGTTGATCATTCTTGATCTCCAGGTCAGGGCACTGAGATCCCCTTGGTCTGTCATCTGTATTGAAGACAGTGCAAATAGTCTATTAAACACATGTTGAGGTTTGAAAGTTCTCTTTTTCTGTTCTTTTCTTTTTCCCTTGAGGAATTTTTTCCCTGGGTGTGTTGCAGAGAACTGAGGGCTGGGTACTTACGAGAACAAAAGGGGAAGGCCAAGCAGGCTGCCCGCTCTGGCACCTGGGGGTGGGAACTCAGCTCGGAGGGCCGGTGGGCACTCAGCGTTGGTCACGAGGTGAGGAGAGGCTGCTGCTGCCGTGGTGGTGAGGACAACGCTACGCTGAACCTCTGNATTTCAAAGTTATAATAATTCGGAGGGAAGGGACATTGCATTTTCTCTATTTCAGGGGAGGTTCCAGCCTTCCTTGACTGATACCTGTCTTTCAAACCAAGACAACACATCTGCCTTGTGCATGTCCCTGTTTGTGAGGTGACCACCCTCATCCTGGAACGGGACAATGTTATTTCTACCCTTCCTTTTGCCATAAATATATTTGAAAAACTTCTTATTCCTTACATTTCTGGCAGCTTCAATTCCAATTGAGTTTTGGCCACACAAATTTTCTCCCTACGGTGTTGAGCAGCATCTCTGTATTCTTCCTGTGTTACCTGACCTTTCTTGCACTGGGCACACACCTTCCTTTTTTTCCTTCTATCCAGGAAGAGATCCCTGTTCAGCCACACCAGCCTTCTACCTTGCCTGCTTGACTTCCAACATTTAGGAATTGCTGCTCCTGTGCCCTTAGAAGGTGATGCAGTGATGGACCCCAGCACCTGCAGAAACATTTTCTCAGGGTACTTTACTCATTTGTTCCCTGAACAGCCTGAGGTCTGCTCTCCTGGCCAGAGTTGAGGTTTTGCTGGCACTTTTCCTCCTGTCAACAGAGGTTTTAAACTTGAGTGCTCCGTGGTCTCTGGCTGAAATGGCCACCAATCTCCATGTTGCTCACAAGATCCTCTCTGATGATAAGCAGCAGATCCAGGAGGGCATCTCTCCTTGGAAGTGTACCTTAGTTCCTCAAAGAATAACTCTTCACTATCCTGGGCCTGGCTGGGTGGTCTGTAGTAGACTCCCACAGTTACATCTGCATTATTTGTTTGCCCCTTGATTCTCACCCAGACACTCTCAACTGTGCTGTTGCCAGATGTGAGATCCAGACATACCAGCCCCTCCATTATGACCAGTGCCACCCCATACCTCTCCTGCCCTGCTTACCTTTCCAAAAGAGCCTTTAACCATCCAGCAGGGCACTCCCATCAGAGTTATCTCATCCCACCAGGTTTCACTTATGCCAGTGATGTCAAATCTCTGGCAATGGGCCAAAGCTTCCAGCCTCTGCTTTGTTTCTCACGCTGCATGCATTAATGTAGAAACAATTCAGGTGTGGTACATTGTAGCAGGATTGAGGGATCCTATTAGTGCTCCTTTACTCAAGTTTTGGCACTCCATCCCATTGCTCATCACTGGTGAGCCTGGTTTTGTCCCTTCATTCAAAGCTCTGTCAATGAGCCCCACTGGCTCCTGTGCTAGAGCTCTTTTCCCCCTCTGATAAAGGTGAATCCCATCAGGCATCAGTAGACCAGGGGCTGAATAGATCATCCCGTGGTCAAATAACCCAATTTTTTCCAATTGCATCAGCCTTGGACCCACACATTGACGTAATGGATCTTGCCTATTCCTATCAATATTATTCCTTGTTACCAGAAGGATCAAAGAAATCACGACCGGTGCTCCTGATCCTTTGACCAATTGTCTCAAGGCCTTGAAATCGCCTTTGATTGCCCTCAGACTTCTCTTGTTGTTTCTATATATATCTCTGCCAGACTGAAAAACCAATAGCAGATAGAAATCAGAGGGCCTTACTAGACTGGAGAGTTTTCCAGAAATATCCCTTACCCCAGCCCCTGGGAGACTGCAGACTTCCCTCTGAGTTGCCCTCTGTTCTCCTTAGCAGGGAGTGTCCTATTACAACTACCCTTCTTTTCCTCATAACAGAGGAGATTGTGATGCAGGGGACAGGTGGTGTTGCTTTGGGAGGCTCCTCTATCCCAGAAGCACCTTGACCCACCTCATCAGTCGTCTGGGCCTCTTACTTCTTGAAGAAGGTCCAGGTTTTCAGACGGGAGAGGAACCTCCCTCCTGGAAAATGCCATGACTCTCTTTCAGCCTTTGCCTTCAACAGACCCTTGACCTTGCAGGGTTCTGAGTCCACCTGCTTCTCCGTGACAACAAAGGTTCAAGTATCTTGAGAATATGGAGACTGGAGTGTCTCTGAAAATAACTGGTGAAAGTTGGGCTTCTTGTGTTTAGTGTCTGTTTAGGATTTGGGTGTTTTGTATTAATTCTTTTCTATGCTGTGCGGATCTTTGGGGCCATGCTGAGGATCCCCTCTGAGCAGGGACAGCACAAAGCCATGTGCTTCCCTCACCTGGCTGGTCTCCCTGTTTATCAGCACTTCCATGTTTGTTTACCTGAAGCCCCCCTTCACCTCCTCCCCACTGCTGATCTGATGGTGTCAGTTCTGTACTTGGTGGTGCCTCCAGCACTGAACCCCCTCACCTACAGCCTGAGGAACCAGAAGTTCAAGGATTCCCTGAAGAAACTTAGGACTGGATGCTTGTCTGCTGCCACAGCCTGACTGCTGTCCTGTGTCAGTGAGTCCCAGTGCATGTCATGACAGACCAAGTCAGTCTTTCCTTATTTACAGATTTTTTTCTTCTCCACTTGTGATGTTGTTGTCTTGAAGAAGAAATGTCATTACTCATCCCCTCCTCCTTCAGCATCCACCAAGCTTGTGTGACCCAGAGGCTTTGTGTGAATAGGGAGACTCACATGGTATTCAAATAAAATAAATTAACCTGTAGCAATTTTTTTTTTTTGGTCTTGAGATCCATCCTCAGCAGAGCAGGAATGAACCAGAAATGAGAACAGCTTTCTGGCTGCACCAGCCTTGGAATGGGCCTTGTGTCTGGAACAGGAGGAGCTCTTTAGGACCTCAAGGGCTGGGACTTTTGTGTTAGCCAGGGGAGAGGGGATGGCAGGGGAGGCTACAGAGCTCTAAGGATCCCCTGGAGAGGAGAGCAGGGCACACAGGGAGCCTCCTTTTCCTTTGGCCAAGCACCTTCCCCCATCTGTGGGGCTGAGTTCTCGTTGTGCTCCATCTGCTGCTGAGCCCTTCAGAGGAGCTGAGGCTGTGGGGCCACTGCCCAGAGCACCCTGCCCTGAACAGTCATGTGGGGCCAGGGCCTTGGTGCTGGAGAGAGCTCAGAGGAGGTGGGAGAACTTGGAGGGAGCTGGGCTGGGCTGGAAAGAAGTGGGGAGAGAAAACCATCAGTGTCCATCTCAGCCGGTGTGACCGTGCAGGGCAGGGGTCAGCCCAGAGAGCCTGGGAGAGAAACCATCAGTGTCCATCTCAGCCGGTGTGACCGTGCAGGGCAGGGGTCAGCCCAGAGAGCCTGGGAGAGAAACCATCAGTGTCCATCTCAGCCGGTGTGACCGTGCAGGGCAGGGGTCAGCCCAGAGAGCCTGGGAGAGAAACCATCAGTGTCCATCTCAGCCTGTGTGACCGGGCAGGCTGAGGACTCACCCCGGGGGTTTGTGGTGCAGAGCCAAGGCTCGTGGAAGGGATCAAAGATTTGAAAGTTCCAGAGAGAGGAGGCTGCTCTGTACCCTTGGTGGCACGGACAAAGCAGGGAGGGGGCCCAGGACATTTGCCAGCCCAGCCTCTGTCCCCAGCCATGGCCAGCCCTGGCTGCTCAGCCCAGGTTTGCGGGCAGTTTGGCTGTGCCCCAGCTCCATCCTCCTGCGGGGCTNCCTCCTGCGGGGCTCAGGGGCTGTCCCCGGCAATGGCCGGCCCTGCCCGGCCTCTCTGCTGGCCCAGAGCCCGGCAGAGCCCGGGGCAGGGCTGTCTGTGCAGCCCCGCAGGCGCCCCGGGCTGTGCAGGAGCGGGGAGAGGCTGCTGTGACAAACGGATGCATTATAAATGTTAGCTTTTGTATATAATAAGACAACAGTCGTGTAAGAATGTACTAAGTAGGATTTACGTCAAGTAAGAGTGTACTAAGTAGAATTTATGCTAAGTGAGAAAAGGTTAGAGCGAAATGTACCCCGAAATAGTTGCAATAAATTGAACAACATAGCAATAAATGTCCTTTTTTAGTAGATTAGCCAGAAACAGAATAAATAAACTGTGCCTACCCTAAGAGGCCCCTTATCTCGATGAAGATTCACACCTCCAGAAGGCGCTGCCTGCTAATGAATTACCAGAGAAAAGAAGGACACCGACGTGGCATTGAAGAAACCCAGAAAGGGGCCTGGGGCGTCCAAATGTCCGGACTGGGCTGAGTGAAGTGTAAATTACTGCCTATGTAACAATTTGAAAAAGGTGTTTAAGGCCTTCGAAAAGTGAATGGCCTCACGCCTCTGGCTGATTGCTAAGCGTCCCAGTGCTGTGTCTTTTCTGCCTTTGTTCTACCAATAAATACTATTTATATACTGATAAAATTCCACTCTCCTTTAATTTACCTTTTTCACTGCCCAGCAAGGAGGCCATGGGGGCACAGAGCCCCAGGGCTGCCGTGGGCACCACCCGCGGTGCTCCTGGCCTGGGCTGGGCAGCCCCACAGGGGGCTGTGGGGACGTGTAAAGGGAGCAGGGCTGGGGTGTCACAGGACAGGGTACAAACAGGAGCCATGAAGACGCTGCCTGGAGATGACAGCAAGGCCAGCAACAGACAAGGAATTCCTGTGCATTGTCTGTGCTGTGCAGGGCTGCTTCAGAACAGAGAGGGAGATTTAATACCAGCACACCCTGATACTGATGCTGAGGGATGCAATGGCTTCTTCGCCTGAGTCTTTACTGAAAGGTCTCTCAGGTCTCTGTGTTTAGTGAAGGGCTTCAAGGGGGAGGAAAGCATGTATTGGTAGGAACCTCGCTGAGGGGAGGAAGGGGTTAAAAGCAGATTTTGCAAGGAAGGGAAAAAAAGAGTGGTTTTTGCTCAAAGATGACCTTGCAGCAGAAAGATGCTAATATTTGGTGGGGGAGATTTCACATATTGTGGTTGCTTTGGGTTGTTTTCTGTCTGCTTTGAGAAGTGGAATTTCTGTAGAAGGTAACAGGATGTTGTAAAAAAGACCTAAAAAGCATTTTTCACAGGCCTAGGCCTCCTGGTGAGAGGGAAGGGAGATAAGACACTCGGAAATTGCAGAAATGCAGCCTTGTGAAGGAGTGTGCCCATGATAGGCCCTGTGATATGTTAAAGCAGGGAACAGGCTTGGTGTGCATGCTTTTTGCCCCTATTAAGATGGAATAAGCTTAGGAGGATATGTGTCCCCATTCTGCTAGCATGGTGATAGAATAAGTCTACTCTTTACGCTTCAGCTGTGGATTTTGGTCATCTTGGTTACCTGTATATATTCAGTTCACACACTTATGAAATCCCAGAAGGACAAATGCCAGTGTTGGCCCCTGCAATGGCACAGGCTGGAGCTGCCTGGCTGGGAGTATCCCTGTGGAAAAGGTCTTGGTGGACAGGGAGCTGGGCAGGAGACAGCCACGTGCCCTGGCAGCAAGGAAGGCCACGAGTACCCTGAGCTGTGGGACCAGGAGATTAAGGATGTGAATTATCCAGGTAACTATGCCTTGGTTTTGGTTCCTTAACACACCAAAGATGTCTGGAAGCCTGTGCAGGTTTAGTGAAGGGCCTCCAAGGTGAGGCTGGAGCACCTTGCCTGTGAGGAGTATGAGGAAGCTGGACTTGGATTGGATCCAGCCATACCCACATTCCCTTCTGAGAAGTTTAGAAGGCCAGGGGGTCCTGCGTATGTTTTGGGGCCTTGGGGGTCTTTTGTGCACCTTATAGCTCAAAAGACACTTCTCTAATAAACTTTGTCTGAAGCTCCCACTCTGCCCGCACCAAGGGGAGCACTGCAGGGGGGCACTGGGGTCACTGGGGACTAGTGATGAACACTGGGAGCACTGGGAGCATTGGGCACTCCTTCATGTGTTCCAGTTGCCTCAGTCCAGTTCCCACTTTGAGTAGGGGCTTGTGTGGATACCTGTGGTTTTAGGGTACGCCTACAAGCAGCAAGGGTTTGATTGACAGCTGGCATTTATTGGGGGGAGGAAAATTGAGTGGGGGGTGCTGAGGGTGCTGGGGGGTAGATGCTGAGGGTCTCCAGGTGCAGGTCGTGGGGTTGCTGGCATTGTCCAAATGCAGGATGCTGGGTGACAAGGGTGTTGGGGATGGCCATGTAAGGGGTGCTGGGAGTGCTGCATGTACTGGATGCTGGTGGTTCTGTGTGTTGGGGGTGCCCAGGTGCAGGGTGTTGGGTGTTCTAGAGGAGCTGGGTGCACTGGGTGTCCAGATACCGGAGTTGCTGGGTGCTGGGGGTGCCCAGGTGCAGGGTGCTGGGTGTTCTAGAGGAGCTGGGTGCACTGGGTGTCCAGATACCGGAGTTGCTGGGTGCTGGGGGTGCCCAGGTGCAGGGTGCTGGGTGTTCTAGAGGAGCTGGGTGCACTGGGTGTCCAGATACCGGAGTTGCTGGGTGCTGGGGGTGCCCAGGTGCAGGGTGCTGGGTGTTCTAGAGGAGCTGGGTGCACTGGGTGTCCAGATACCGGAGTTGCTGGGTGCTGGGGGTGCCCAGGTGCAGGGTGCTGGGAGTGCTGGGGGGGCTGAGTAGGTGCAGCTCCTGCGCTCAGATGGAGATGCTGTTCTCTGTCTCCAGTGGGTTCAGGTAGTTGTATCTCAGCTCAGCCAGGTGGTTCCTCTCCTCAATCCAGTCCCGGATCTCCTCCAGCTGCCCTTGGAAGGCCCGGATGAGCCGCCGGGGTTCCGCCTCTGTGAACCACTCCTCGGGGTACTGTCCCAGGAGCCTCTAGGGGGACAAGGACATGGACCCTTCAGCTTCAAGCCCTTGGTGCCATTGGTGGGTTCTCTGGCACCCTTGTAGCTGTGGAGCAATGGTGGCCATCCCCCAACCTTGATGACACCAAAGGTGGTGACATCCACCCTTGTGGGCAGCTCTTGCAGTTCCCCAGGCCCACAGAGCTGTCTGGGGGGGGCACATGGGGACTGTGGGGCCAGACTCACCCTGTCCTTGAGTTGGGAGCTGAGGAGAATGAGGGCCACCAGGATGTTGGCAGTGGTGGCCACCTCGGGGATGGTGTCGAGGAAATGCTGGAGGAAGGCCCGTCCCTTCTCACAGGGTGGTGGGTGGCGCATGGACGACGGGGCGTTGGGGACAAAGGCCCCCAGGTCATACTGCAGGGGGAGAGGTCACTGCAGAAACCATCCCCCCAGAAGAGCAAGGGGATGGGTGGGGACATCCCCCCAAAACCGTGAGGGGACAGGTGAGGGCATTCCCCCAAAACACTGAGGAGACAGGTGGGGACATTCTTTAGCACAGAGGGGGCAGATGGGGACATCTCAGCATGGCAAGGGAGATGGAGGGGGACATCTCCTCCAGTATGAAGAGGGGATGGATGGGGACATCCTTCTGGCCTGGGGACACATTGGATGGGGTTGTAGGATAAGGACATCCTTCCAACATGGAGATAGGATGGATGGGGACATCCTTCTGGCATGTAGAGAGGGGTGACATAGACATTGGTTCAGGATGGGGACATCCTTCCTGCGCCCAGAGGAGTGGGAGGGGGACATGTTCCCAGCATGGCTCGAGGACAGCTGGGGATATCCTTTGGGTCCCTGGCCCATGTCCCACCTGCCCATTGTTGACGGCCGCGTGCTGCGCTGAGCAGGTGAACATCACCATGGTGAGGAACTTGATGAGCTCCGCCACTGTCTGCAGCGAGGACGGAACACCTGAGTGGGGACAGCCAAGAGCCTCAGGGATCTGCCTTCCCCTGCCTCCCCTGGGGACACCCTGTGGCAGCCACAGGTGTGCTACCTGAGGAGGTCCTGCCCAGGAAGCCATTGGTGAAGATGTCCATCACCCAGGCCTGCAGCTCGGTGTCCCCGCTCACTGCTGCATCCCCACCATAGTAGAATGTCACAATGCCGGTGACAAAGCTGCCATAGGGGTGAGATGACTGTGAGATTCTGGAGCACTCCAGGACCACCCTCCACCCCCTGAAGCCAGTCTCACCTCTCAATGGCTCCCCAGAGGCTCATCCCGTCATCTCGGTAGTGGTAGTTGGGGACATGGGACATGCCACGGTGGCGGATGTCATCAGGGAGGCACAGGGACGTGTAGGTCACCTGCTCCAGGCCTCGCTGCACCACCAGCAGCAGCCCCTCGTAGGTCACTCCTGAGCCCTGGGAGGAAGACCACCCATGGGTGGGGAGGGCAGGAGGTGCCAGGCTTCAGTGTCCCCCAGTGCTCCCAGTATACCCCAGTACTCTGCACTGCTTTCAGGGTACAAGTCCTCCAAGTACACACCCAGTGTCCCCAGTACTCCAACATACCCCAGTGCTCTCTGGTGTCCTCCACTGCATGTTCTCTAGTGTCTCCCAGGTCTCTCATGCTTCCCAGTGTCCCCTAGTGCCCCCAGTACACTACAGTGCTCCCCAGCAATTCCAGTATACCCAGTGTTCCCAGTACACCCCAGTACTCCACATTGCTCCCAGCAACACCCCAGTACTCCCCAGTGCTTCCAGTAGACTCCAGGGATCTCAGAAGACCCCAGTGCCCCAAATAGAATCTGGTACCTCCAGTGCTTCCAGTAGACCCCAGCACCCCCAAGACTCCAGTGCCCTCCAGTGTCCCAGTGGACTCCAGTAGAGCCCCAGTGTCCCCAGTACACCCCCGTGCCTCCCAATACCCCAGAGCATTCGGTGGCCCTCAGTGCTCCCAATAGTGCTTTCAGTCTCCAGGGCTCACCTTGTCAATGAGGCCACCAGGGTTGATGAGGACACTGCGGGCCAAGGTGTTGATGTGCAGTGTGAAGTGGAAGTGGGGTATGAGGAGCTGGGGGGGGAACAAACACCTGGCAGGTGACCAGGGACCCCTCCATGGAGCTGGGGGGGCTGTCAGTGGGGCATAACTGCCCTCGGATCTGGGGGCAAGGGGGCAGCAGGTGGCCCTGAGTGGGGACCTCACCTTGAAGAGGGGGTGACAGGTGGGCAGATGGCGCAGGGTGGCGATGGCAAAGACCTCCCCAAACAGGTGGGTCCTCAGCAGGTGGGTGAGGAGCTGGTGGCTGTAGAAGTCGGCGTTGCGCACCCAGGTCTTGGCCAACAGCCAGTCCCACTCATCATCACTTGGCAGGAAGATGGGGCTGCAGGGTCCTGGTGTTTGGCTGAGCTGTGAGACACCACATGGTGGTCTAGGACCACAGCCACCCTCCTGATGGCAGGGTTTGGGGTGGGGCATCCCTACCTGGATGGCGATGGGACGCAGGAGTCCATCAGTGCCCTGGTGAAGCAGGCAGAGCGGGGCTGCTACGTACTGCTGGCGTCCATAAATGGTGTCAGCCGGGATGTCCTCCAGCACCTTGTAGTCTACAATAAAGATCCGACCTTCTTGCAGCTCCTTGCCCAGGTCAGTGCCATCCCCCAGTGAGCCAGCAACCATCTCTGGTGTCACCGGGAATTTGAGCGGCAGCGTGGTGCAGCGATGGATGACGATGGGGTTGTTGCCATTGAGGAACTGGGAACCGAAGAAGTCGTCTTCTTGCCAGTGCTTGGCCACATACTCGGGGACTGAGGGGACAGCAGACATCAGCACCCACTTATCCACCCTCCAGGGACATCTTGTGAAGCCCTGAGTAATGCGGGGGAAGGGCAGGGGACAGCACACAAGGCACCCACCAATATCCCTGCCCTGTGTCCGGGAGAAGATGGTGCGCATCTCATCCAGGCTGTTCCAGGAGGTGCGTCTCAGTAGGAACCCTGACAGAAAATGGGAGGCCCCTCTACAGGGCAGAGGGGGACCTCAGCACACCGTTTCCATTCTCTGGCCCCTTTCCCTGCCATCACCCAGCTCCTCCCTGGCCTCAGGGCACTGCTTACTGGAAGATGAGGAAACCAGTGAAGTTGGTGGCCCTGATGCGGGAGAACTGGATGTTCGAGTCAAGTTCCAAGATGGAGTCCACGTTGAGGCAACGGGGCCAGCCTTGGGCGAAGTTCTTCCACCTAAGGAGCAGGGGAAATGGGAGCAGATGTGAGCATCACTGCTGAGCAGCCCACCTGGCCAAAGTAGGCCTTGTCCCCATGTCCCTGCTGTCACCGGTAAGCCTCCTGCCGTGCTGCCAGCTCCTGACGACGATGTTCCTTGAGGATCTGCAGCTTGTCATCCACCAGCTTCTTCCCTAGAAAGAAGGGGGGTGTCAAAAATCGGAGCTCCGGACATCAGAGGAGGATGGGGGCAGGGTGGGTCCTACCTGAGCCCTCCCGCACCTCCACCGTGGTGACCCCCTCCAGCCACTGGTAGCAGGGGAAGCGATACAGGGTGCCGTTGGGGGCCGTCACCCGGACGTCCTTGCAGAACCAGGCATCCTCCAAGAAGAGCCGCCACTTGTGCAGACGGATAAGGACAATAGGGCCCAAGTCCTGCCCACAGCGTACAGACAGGTTCTTCTCCTGGAGAGGAGGAAATTACTTCTGGGGGGATGGGCACCCTGTGGTGGCACCAGGGGACACCAGGAGAAAAGGGGCTCAAAGCATCCTCACTTACTTCCATTGCCTCCAGGATCCTTATCCTCCACCATCCCTTCAAAGTCCTTTTCCTCCATCCCCCCCAACCACCACCCACCATCCTCCCCAAATTTTTTTTCCTCCAGACCCTGGAACCCCTTTCCTCCATCTCCCTCAAATTCCTTCCCACCATCCCTTTGTATCCCCAGGAAAGACCATGCAGCCCCTACATTCCTGGGACAGCCTGTGCCACCCCTCATGTTCCCAGGACAGCTCTACCACCCCTTGTGTCCCCATTCCCATTCCCACCTTCCCTGGCTGGAACAAGAAGGGAACGGTGGTCTGGCGGCTCTCCCCATGGCTGCCCACCAAGGTGATGGAGATTGAGTTGTTTGTCCCAGCTTCCACCATGTCACCTGTTGCCACTGTCACCTTGTAGGTGGCCATGACAAGCTGCAGTGATGTCCCGGAGATGGCTTCAGAGAAGAGTGAGGGGCTGTGGGGTGCAAACCTGCTCTTTTGGGTGATTTGGATGTTGCAACCCCCATGGCTGTTGCGTGAGCAGGTGACAGGTCCTTCCTCCTCAGGGAGGTGTTATCAGATCACCACTACTGGCCAGCATCCCATACATCTGATCTCAACGGATGTGGCCATGGGGACATTACCCAAGCGATGGCCCTAGGGGTGGCTGTGGAGACATTACTCAAGAAACGGTCCTGGGGTTGGCCATGGGGACATTACCCAAGTGATGGTCCTGGGGGTGCCTGTGGGGGCATTACCCAAGAAACGGTCCCAGAGATGGCTGTGAGAACATTACCCAAGCGATGGCCCTGGGGTTGGCCATCAGCCTAAAGAGGGGCATTCACCGTGCACCGGCAGCTTCCCATGCCCTCACCCAGGGTCTCCTCAGTCACAAGCAGCCCAAGCTGCCATTGGTGGGCAGGAAGGAGCAGCGCCTATCACAGGGCTGGAGACGGCTCTGGGAGTGGGGCCAGGGCCACAGTGGAGCAGCGCGATGGCTCCAGCACTGGGTCTGGGGGCAATCCTGGGGGCAGCAAATGGGTAGTGGGAGCACCAGGACCCCCCCGAATGGCCATTCCCAGGAACTGGGACCTTGGAACCGTGACCCTCCCCGAATCCCACATTATTGTGTGCCAAGACCGCCCCTGCACTCCCTTCCCTGGCTTTGGCACCTCCATCCTCTTTTCCAGCCATCCCACCTGTCCCAGCCCCCAGCCTCTCCCTTTTCCTTGAACCTGGCATCCCCAGGACCCACATTCCTGCCTCTCCCAGTCCCCAAACCGTCTTTTCCTCAACACCGGTGACCCCTGATCCCTCCTTCCTGGAGATCTCGCCTCTCCCCACCCCTATCCCCACCTTTCCTTGACCCTGAGACCCTCCTGAACTGCAATTCTCGAGCAGCAGGACTGCCTGATCCACGATTCCCAGCACAGAACTACCCTGAACTCCCTTTCCCAGCCATCTCGCCTCTCCAGCTTCCAGCCCCTCCTTTTCCTTCATCCTGGGACTCCCTGCATGCCCATTTATGCCTTTTCCAGTCCCCAGCTCCTCCTTTCCTTAACACTGAGGACCCCCTTAGTCCCCCTCCCCAGCTGTCCTGGCTCTCCCTAACCCATGACCCCCTTTGCTGGAGACTGGGGACCTGTTGAACCTCCCATCTCACCTCTCCTAATCCCTATACACCCCATTTCCTTTACTTTGGGACTGCTCTGAATCCTCATTCCTGTGCACTGGGACTCCCCTGCACCTGGTAGAGAGGCACCCCCTGCACCAATTTCTCCACACCAGCCCCCACCAAACCCCCTTATATGGCTGGAATCTCAATGTGGTGTTGGTCACTGTGTCTGTCATTGCTGCCATCATCATCATCCTCATCCAATTCGGCATCAGGGAGCTCAGACACGGTAACACCTGGGATGGGGTCAGGAAGGCAGCACAGATCCACCCGGCAGCGTTCTGGGGATCCTGCACTGTAGGGGCTGATCCCACTTTATGTTTTCTATCCTTGTTCAAGCCCCACAAATTCCCAGCCCAGCCCCACAGATCCTATCCCAGTCTCATGGATCCTCATCACAGCCCCACGGATCTCATCCCATTCCCACAGATCCCCCCATTCCCATGGATTCTACCCAGCCCCCAGCTCCCCCCACTCACCCTGTTCTGGTTGTGCTAGACTCGCAGCATTTCCAGGTTGGGGGTGGCTGTGCCAGGGGCACTTGCTCATCCAGGTGTGGGAATCCCAAAGTTCCGGCTCAGTTCTGGCCCTGCTCCAAGGGGGTCTTGTCCAGATACCCCAAAATTATGAACTGGGGGAGGCCTGGGTGACGCTTTGACAGTGCCACAAACAGGAAAGGCAGGGAGTGGGAAAGTGGAGAACTTTGGGGGGGCGGGGGGTCTGAGGAGTCCCAGAGTCAAGGAAAGGGGAGAATAGGGGTGGGAAGAGGTGGGATAGTCTGGAAAGGGGATCTAGGCAGGTATTGGTCCAGGATAAGGGCCTGCAGGGTCCCAAGGGAGTTCCAGCATCAAGGAAAAGGGGTGCAGTCACTTGAGAGGTGGGATGGAGAGTCCAGGGGTCCTCAGTGTCTGGGAAAGGTCGCAGGGTGGGGAGGCCTGGAATGGACCCTGGTGTGAAGGAAAAGGAGTCTGGGAAAGGTAGGAATGGGGGTCCAGTGAGAGACAAGGAAAAGAGGGGGCTGGGACCTGGAAGAGGTGGGATGACTGGGAAAGGTGGGGCAGAAGGGTATTGGTTAAGGATAAGGGCACAGCACCACATCTGGATGATGAGAAGGGGTAATGAAGAACATGTTTTTGTCTTGGCACAGTTCTCTGTGTGAGAGGTGTACCCACATCTTTGGTCCTTGCGAGGCTCTAATGTGTGTGGTGGTACTTCAAGCTGAGAGGGATCATGCAGAGAGCACCACAATCTGACGGTGCTTTGCAGGTTGTAAGGAAAGAGGACTGTTCCTTGAAAGTGGTGTAAATACAAGATTCCACAAGTTTCAGGGGCAGGCTCTGGGCAAGCTTGTCCTGGCACAGTTCTCTGTGTGGGATGTAGCCAAAAAGCTTTCCATTTAGATTCAGTCTGCAAGAGAGGCAGAATGTGGTGGCACGTAGCACTGAGAAGGAAAGAGCACGGCCCAAGTGTGTTTCAGCAGAAGCAGTGCGCTGGGGTGCTTTGCTGCCGGCACTGTGCTCTGTGCCAGAAGTAGACAACTGTTTGCCTCTGGGAGGAGGGAAGAGCAACGTGGTACAAAAGGCAAACAGTGAAGCCTCAGCACTGGGCTTGTATGCGCGTCTCACAGGCTGCAAGGGAAGGGTGGCTGCCACTCGCCTGCCAAATTCAAGTTAGCAGTTGTAAGGGGCAAGTTCAATGGCAGCTACTTGTGCTGCTGCTACCTATTCCTCTTCCAACCCTTTGTGGAAACAATTGCACTTTGCTTTTGGCTCCAAGATGCACAGAACACAACTGTAGATGCAGCAGAGAAGGGAAGTACAGAGCGCACCAGTGAGTTTGATGTGGTTTATGTGCAGCAAGGGGAAGGTGCAGCCCAGCACCAGCTTTTACTTCTAGAGCCTATTTGATCGGAGCAGCTGCTGGATATTGGCAACAGAGCTGCAAGAATGAAAAATGTGATGGTCCATGTATGTGATAAGTGTCCTAGGTTAAAAATAGATGTATTCTATTACCACCAGCTGTGGACCGTTAGCTGTTAGCTGTTATCGCCTGCTAACGACCCACCCTGATAACAGATCAAGAAGCCACCCAATGACTCATGGACTTATCTCACCCTATTGTGAGATGCTCCACCCAGGAGGGGGAAGCCGGGCATTCCCACCTTGATATAACCTACCCTGAGAACTGCCTAAGGGTAGCCCTGTCTACCGGGTAACGAGAGGACAAGAGCCACCACAGATTTTCAGTTGGACACCGGACCTTCCATCGGATCATCGCTTCATCTGGATCACTTCAGTTGGACTGCTTCCGCCACCCTAACAGGGTATCAGGTGGTATCTAACTTTATCTGTACCTTTTTCCTTATATTATTTTGCTTGTTTCTACCTTTTCAATAAATTTCAATCTTGACTTGTGACCTCCCACTGGTTTGTTTTCAAACCAATACAATAAGGAAAGTACATAGTCCCACTGTGCTGTGCACAAGTTAAATGCTACTAGGAGAAGGACGTTTTTTAGAAACATCTTTTGACCTGACACTTCCTTCTCTGTGAGTTATAGTTGCTTGGACTTGGTGGCAGTGAAGGTTTATGAAAGTGATTGTGCCGCAAATACCAGGTTTCACAGGGAAGAGGGAAGGTTAGCAAATGCCTNTGTATGCGCGTCTCACAGGCTGCAAGGGAAGGGTGGCTGCCACTCGCCTGCCAAATTCAAGTTAGCAGTTGTAAGGGGCAAGTTCAATGGCAGCTACTTGTGCTGCTGCTACCTATTCCTCTTCCAACCCTTTGTGGAAACAATTGCACTTTGCTTTTGGCTCCAAGATGCACAGAACACAACTGTAGATGCAGCAGAGAAGGGAAGTACAGAGCGCACCAGTGAGTTTGATGTGGTTTATGTGCAGCAAGGGGAAGGTGCAGCCCAGCACCAGCTTTTACTTCTAGAGCCTATTTGATCGGAGCAGCTGCTGGATATTGGCAACAGAGCTGCAAGAATGAAAAATGTGATGGTCCATGTATGTGATAAGTGTCCTAGGTTAAAAATAGATGTATTCTATTACCACCAGCTGTGGACCGTTAGCTGTTAGCTGTTATCGCCTGCTAACGACCCACCCTGATAACAGATCAAGAAGCCACCCAATGACTCATGGACTTATCTCACCCTATTGTGAGATGCTCCACCCAGGAGGGGGAAGCCGGGCATTCCCACCTTGATATAACCTACCCTGAGAACTGCCTAAGGGTAGCCCTGTCTACCGGGTAACGAGAGGACAAGAGCCACCACAGATTTTCAGTTGGACACCGGACCTTCCATCGGATCATCGCTTCATCTGGATCACTTCAGTTGGACTGCTTCCGCCACCCTAACAGGGTATCAGGTGGTATCTAACTTTATCTGTACCTTTTTCCTTATATTATTTTGCTTGTTTCTACCTTTTCAATAAATTTCAATCTTGACTTGTGACCTCCCACTGGTTTGTTTTCAAACCAATACAATAAGGAAAGTACATAGTCCCACTGTGCTGTGCACAAGTTAAATGCTACTAGGAGAAGGACGTTTTTTAGAAACATCTTTTGACCTGACACTTCCTTCTCTGTGAGTTATAGTTGCTTGGACTTGGTGGCAGTGAAGGTTTATGAAAGTGATTGTGCCGCAAATACCAGGTTTCACAGGGAAGAGGGAAGGTTAGCAAATGCCTTCTGTTCTGGCACATCTCTCCGTCTGAACTGCAGCTGGAAATGCTTCGCTGTAGCCATGGACTCTGCCACCTTGAGAGAATGTGATGATGCTCTATATATAGTTGAGAAGGAAAGTATGAATCACTAGTTTGTTTCGTCTAGTTTAGAGTCCCCTGCAAAGGGACTATGAAGGCCAGCACTGGCTTTTTCTCCTAAGACTTATTTTGGGAGCAGCTGCTGGACCTTTTGAAAGGGTTTGCAGTCTGTGAGAATGAGATGGTACACAGAGCTCGAGAGAAAGTGCATACCTCCAGGGAGTTTGATGCAGTTTCAGTGGGTGCAAGTTACATGTTGAGCAGCTGATTGCACAGAAAAGGTCCTAAAAGGAAGAGGCCGTGCTGGAATTGCCTTTTCTTTTGCAGCCGATAAACCGCACGGCCAACAAGGAAAAGATTCCTCTTCCTTCGCCACTAGATGCAGGATCACCTTCGGTCAGTCTCCAAGAGCCAGGATGCACAGCGGAGCCCTTCCACGAACAGCTCCCACACGAATGGGCCGGGCCAGGGAAGCGCTCGGCTTTTTCCTGGGCGCTGTCAGCGGCTCATCACAACAACCACACACACCATGGCGCTGTGGGATTGCAAAGGAAGGACACGCACCTCGCCCACCTGGAAGCCGCCCCAAGGGCAGAGCCAAGCCGGAAACGTCCCTGCTCTCAAATCAGCGGTGTCAGGACACAGAGATTTCCCCAATCTTCCTGAAGAAAATAAGTTAAAAAAGAGTGAGATTTTATCAGTATACAAATAGTATTTATTGGTAGAACAAAGGCAGAAAAGACACAGCGCTGTGGACGCTTAGCAATCAGCCAGAGGTGTGAGGCTATTCAATTTTCAAAGGCCTTAAATACCTTTTTCAAATTGTTACATATGCAATAATTTACACTTCACTCAACCCAGTCCAGACATTTAGACGCCTCAGGTCTAAACCCTCTTTCTGGGTTTCTTCAATGCCATGTCGGTGTCCTTCTTTTCTCTAGTAATTCATTAGCAGGCAGCGCCTTCTGAAGGTGTGAATCTTCATCGAGATAAGGGGCCTCTTAGGGTAGGCACAAATTATTTATTCTGTTCTTTGGCTAATCTACTAAAAAAAGACATTTATTGCTATGTTGTTCAATTTATTGCAACTATTTCGGGGTTACATCTTGCTCTAACCTTTTCTCACTTAGGATAAATTTTACTTAGTACACTCTTACTTAAGGTAAATCCTACTTGGTAGATTCCTACATATGACTGTTGTCTTATTATATACAAAAGCCAACATTTATAATGCATCCGTTTATCACATTCCAAGTGCAAACTCTTCTTTGCACCACACTCAAAGAACAACGCAAACTCCTTTGCCCTAACAAATCTTTTTTTCACTCTCGCCGAGTCTGGCCACAAACTTGAAAACATCTGGCACAAACAGAGCTCACCAAAGTGCCAGCTGAGAAAGCTCTTGCTGCCTACAACTTCAAATGGACCCATCAAACTCCCAGCATACCTCTGCTATCAACACTTTCCTTCTCAGCTCTAAATACCACCTTAGAACTTCATTCCCACACAGTCAGGGTATAAAGGGAATGGCACCAGGGACTGCTGACACACTAAAACTACCAGGACGAAAAGCTCAACAGTTTGGTGTTAGCATTCCCACTGACAGTTCAACAGCTCTAACCCAGAGGTCAGGAAAACTAATCCACAAACACCAGAGGTTTATGTCCAGAAAGGAGACAGGAGTCCTGTGACTTTATTTGAATAAAGGGAGAGGCCATGAGGCATTGCCCCTGGGGTCTCTCAAATTTTTGGAGGGGGCAGCCTCCTATTTATCCTAATGTCCCAACCACATTTCCTTCTTTCCCCACTGGCTGAGGTACTCCAGAGGTACAGACTCCCTGAATCGCCTAATACCTAAGACTCCCTTTTAACATATAACCCCCCCCTTTATTTTTTTAGTTCTTACAGAACTTATGGTTCTTCCCATTGTTTATTTCATCTCTCTATATCCAATTAAATTTATCAGCAGACCTACAGATTGCTGGTAAAGACAAATCTCTTTCTTTCCATTCATCAGTCCATGGAATCTTTCCCATTGTTTCTGTATCTCTCAGTGGTAGTTTTATCTACCAGCAGGCCCATAGCTTGTTTGTAAAGACAAGTCCCTCATTACTTTCAATCCCTCCTCTTTTATTTTTTTAATAATTGTCATTACAAACTTTAGTTATAATTGACTTAATTTTCTGTTCCTGGGCCTTTTTTTGGTTTTGCAATTATTTGTAGTGACATCATGTTCTGTCCTTTTGTAGCCATCTCTGGATCTGTAGGCAAGGCTACTACCTGCATCCCCTTGATCACAAGTTGAATAAGCTACACTAAGCAAGGGCTCATGTATAGTAAAAAGATTAAAGTTGCTGTAGCACATAAGATAAAAAAGCATTTGTTTAACCAATAGTCCACCAGGTAACCACAAAAATGTCCCACTCTTATCCTTTCCATGTTTGGACAAGTACATGAGCTAACTTGCCTATTCTTTTTGTTATTGGTTTCACTACTTTTCCGTTGTTATCTATGTACAAACAGCAGTTTGAGTCATTTAATTTTCTACACACTCCCCCTTCTTCTGCTAATAGATAAACCAAAAGATAAAGTCCAGTTACACTTTTCCCCACGCATACACCTCCTGTTCTATTTAGACAATAAATGCCTCTTTTAGAACAGTGAAGTGGCCATGGACTTTATTCTTCACTCCAAAATCCTGTTCCATTATGGACCTCATTCAGGGTGCTGACTCACCATTTAGGTTCAACTGGGCTGACCACCGACGCCCAGTTTTCACATCCTCCTGACCCACCACAGACCCAACAATTGCTAATATTAAAGGTTTTTGCTACTTCTAAGAATAAAAAACTATTCTCCCACCTCTGGCCCAAACCTAACTGACAATATAAAGGTAAAATTATTAAGAGAAACATTCTAATGCTGTAATCTGAACTCCTAACCTAATTTTCAGTTTCACATTGTCTTCTGCACTATATGTGGTGAGTGAAGGCACAGAAACAGTTTAACATAAAGAAAACAGTGACAGCAAGGATTAGCCCCCCAACGACTGGAGATCAGAAAGGAGGGATGCCCATCCAGACTATTTCAGCAGTGGGGTGACACTGGGGGGACACATGGGGGTCCCCATTCCCGATCCATCCCTGGCTTCTGCCCCCCCTAATTGTGGCCCTGCCAAGACCCTCCCCACCACTCCCCAATAAACGGGACCAGGCCACACTGGGAAACTTTATTGGGAACACTGTGAGCAGCCAGGAGGGGGCAGAGTGACAGCGGGGCTGCGGGGGCACACGACCCCTCCAAAATCAGTGCAGGGACGGAGCGGAGAGTCCCGGCCAGGCCCGAGGCCACGGGGAGGGGCTGCGGCCACTGCCGGCCCAGGAGCTCTGTGGGCAGAGAAAAGGGGGTGACACTCCCCGCGTAGGGCAAGGTTTCCTCTGGCCAAGGTGGGCTGATTAAAAGAGGGGTCTGGGAAGCGTGGTGAACAGGAGCAGGCAAACAGGGCTGTGGTACGTCTCCCAGGGCAGGGTTGTGGGTATTCTCCTGCCAGTGAGGTTTTTAGTTTGTTTTTGTGTTGAGATTTGGTTGGTTGGGTTTTTTCAGCAATCAATCAAAAGCTCCAGCCAGTAAAAGTGTACCCAGCTGAACAGAACCCTCCAAGGATGCATCTGTCCAGAGCCATTCCTGTGAGGAGTGTTTGAGCCTGTCAGTAGCACCAAGGGATGTTGTAAAAGACACCTGCCTGAGGTGCAAACAGGTGAACAATCTCCTTTCCCTGGTGGCTGAGCTTAAGGAGGAAGCAGAAAGACTAAGGGGCATTAGAGAAAGTGAAAGGGAAATAGATTGGTGGAGTTTCACCCTTCCATCCCTGAGAGAACCCCCCCAGGAGTCAGAGCACTCCCATGCCTCCCACCATCAGGCTGAAGGAAGAAAGCTGGTGGATGAAGGGCAGTGGAAATGGATTCCTACTTGAGGAGGTAATAAAGATTCCTCTGACCCGCATCACCTCCCCAGGTGCCACAGTCTTCCTCGCTTTGCACTTTTCACCTTTCTTTCCTAGGCATGCACAGTCTCTTGTTGGTTGCTTCAGCAGTTTCTCAGATGGTCTCAGCAAGCTTTGTTCCTCATTTCTTCGAGTTTTGTTCCCTATTTCTTGCCAAGTTACACTCTGTGTCTTCAGCTTGTGGCTAATATTTGCCAGCTATTACACTGTATCTGATACTTGCACAGGTACAATGATTTTAACCCTTTCAACTGGCACAGGCACAACAGCCTGGGCACTGGGAGGGCATTTATTACCAACCACATCACAGCAGCACAAGGAGAAGGGAAAGAAATCTCTCCAACACCTTCCCCCCACCCTGCAGGGATCACCCAGAACGGGGGTCACCAGGGCTCTGCCCAATGGGGGTCACTGGGGATCATCCAACACCGATCCTCCCACGGGGGATGGAGCTGGAGCAGCGCACGAAGCTCTTCCCACACTGGGGACACTCGTAGGGCTTCTCCCCGGTGTGGAGGCACCGCTGGGTGATGAGCTCGGAACTCCACCTGAAGCTCTTCCTACATCCCCCACGCTCGAAGGGCTGTTCCCCAGTGTGGATCACTTGATGTTCTCTCAGGTAGGGACTCTGTCGGAAGCCCTTCCCACATTCCAAGCACTTGTGAGGATTCTCCCCGCCCTGAGGCTTCTCCACCAGCTCTGAGCTCTGGCTGGATCTCAGGCCGCTTTCCTGGCCTGGGGGGGCTCTTTCCTCCTCTCAGCTCCCTGGGTTGTGTTTGCAGCCCCTCTTCATGTGGGATCTCTGGGGCTTTTCCTCCCCCTCCATCCGGCCATGGTTTGGGAATGACAAATCCTTTGGGGGAAAAAACAAGGGGTGGGCTCCTTGGGTTGGGGTCTCCCCACGATGAGGGCTTCTCCTGCCCAAATCCATCTCTAGAACTCAGCAGGTGTCTTGTGTCCCTGAAAATCTCCAAAATATCAAGGTTCAGCCCAAAAAAGCCCCTCCCAGGATTTCCCCATCTCTGATCTCTCCACTTTGGGGTTCCAGAAGTTTCCCTTCCCTGGGACAATGGGAATCCTGTGCCTCCAGGGGTTNTGGGGTTCCAGAAGTTTCCCTTCCCTGGGACAATGGGGATCCTGTGCCTCCAGGGGCTCCCCCCTCTATGGGGTCCTGCTTGGGGATGATCCAGGGGCTTTTGGGGGTTCCATGGGTCCTTTCTCCCCTGATTCTCTACTTTGGGATACCAGGGATCCCAGGGGTCCCTCCTCCCCAGGCTCACCCCGCCTCTCCAAGCTGCTGGGGGTCCCCCAGGTCTGGGATCACCCCTTTTCTCTCACCCCACTCCAGCGGTCCCTGGGGTTCCCCTCCACCACTCCCCCAGGAAGTCCTCAAGATCCATGTCCTCACCCCGCTGATACCGGGTGATGGCCACATGGACCCCTGATGATCCCCCCAAGGGACTCACCTTTGGGGTCCTGAAAGATCCAAGCACACACACACACACACAAAAAATACCCCTCCCAGGACACCAAAAGATATTTGGGACTTGATTCTGGAATCTGCGAGCTCCAAACACACCCCAATAAAAAAACCCTCTCAGGGGCCTCCCAATAGATTTGGGACAAGCTCCCCCTTCCCAGTCATCTGCAGGATGCCGTGGGGGGATGCAGTAGGGATGGGGGTGCTGTGAACACAGCGGGCACTGGAACCTCCTGCTTCTTCTATTCCTGTTCCTGCTCCTCCTTTTCCTGCTCCTCCTTTTCCTCTCTCCCTTCTCCTCCTGCTCCTCCTCCTTCCTAATCCCACCTCCTCCCCAGTTCCTCCTTTCTGTATGTGTAGAATGGAGAACCTTGCTTGTTTTTAG
>VXAC01005030.1:581385-601335 GCA_013399225.1 Rhipidura dahli | reverse complement strand
GGCGGGGCCGGGGGCGGGGGGGAGCGCTGTTGTCACCTGCCCGGGCTGGCGGCGGGGCGGGGGGGCCGGTTCCGCCGCTCCGCCCCTCCCCGCCCTCGGCCCCGGCTGCGCTCACCGCCCTCTCCCCTCCGCAGAGGCCGCCCCCGAGCGAGGGAAGCATGTTCCGGCTGATGAGGGATGCCGAGCCGGAGGACCCCATGTTTGCCATGTGAGTCGGGGTGGGCATCCTGCGGGGGGGTCGGCGGGAGGGAAGGAGGGAGGGCTGCGGCACGGATCGTCCCCCGGGAGGTGTGCGCTGCCCCCGCGTCCCACCAGGCGGGCAGAGGCCGGCCCGGCCCGGGGAGCGCTGCCGTTGCAGCACAGCTGTCTGGGGACGGACACAAACATCCTCCGGAGGGGCAGCGCGGCGGATAACATGAATCGCGTCTGTCTCCTTTCTGCGATGTTGGAGCATGGTGTTGGAGGAAAGCGTAATAAAGTAGGCCAAAAGGCATCGCAGCTGTCTGAGAGGAAGAGAGGGCTGGAATAACTAATCTTTGCGCAAGGATATTTTTTTTTTCTCCTTATGCAAAGTAGGGTTGCAGTTGAGATAGATAAAATCTGCTGCTGTGTCCAGTGTTTGTTGCTGTTCTGCACAGGAAGTCATTAATGGAGCTGGAGAAGGCTGCTGAAACAGTTGTCAAGTTGTGAAGAACAAAGTAAAGAGAAGACAACGAGTAGTTTTGAAACACGAGTATTGAAATCTAACAAAGGTCCCGAGAACTCTTCCTGGGATTCCTTTCACTGAATGTTTTTGTTTCTGTCCTCAGCACAGAAATTGGATGCTATTGATAAATTTTGGCAGTGACACTAAGTTGGCAGCCCTTGCCAGAGTGGATAAGGAATAGGAGTGTAATACAGGAAGAATTTGGTTAAGTTAAACAAGACACTACTAGAAATTTGGTGAAATTTATGCATGAAGAAGAACAGTCCATTTTTTGCATATGAAATCAGTGGTAAGCAAGAATCTTATCAGCTGTGAGCAAATTAGCAGGAGAGGAGGCCTCGATGTCCCAGTTAGTCACAGAATGACAGCGTGCTCTCATTAACATGGCAGGTATGAGTCTAGCTTTTAATATGGGAAGCATTTCCAGTAGAGACAGAAAAGTATTGGGTTGTAGTAGGTACTTCTGTGATCTCAGGAACAGTCTATGCTGTAGAGGTTATTAATGCTCAGGAGGGATAATTGCAGACTATAAGATGTACAGGAAAAAAGCCGTGGTATTTCCCAGAAGTTTCTTAATGTGGCTGCCGCATTCTGTGACTGTTCATCCTTACCTTCCTTTTCTTCCTCTCACCTCTCTAGAATGTGTGAATCTGTGCAGCCCTCAGAGTGGAGGCTGCAAAAGAAGGGGAAACCAGTTAGGGATCCCAGTTACTGTTCCCTTTCTCCCTCAAATCTGGAAAAGCTGTGGTCTCACTCCCTGGGGCCACAGGGGTGTCAGGCCATACAGTCCATTCTGGAGGTTCCAGCCTTGCACCTCACAGTTTGTGTGCATGTACGTGGAGGGGTGAGAGGACAATATGTAGGCTCTCCTGCTCCCTGGTGCCATTAGGTGTAGCCCTGTCTTTGCAGCCAGGAGGGTCTTTGTGCACCTCCCTACAAATGGTGTTAGAGCAGTGAGGCTCTGGAATGGCCTTGGCCATGCTTGGCTCCAAAGCATTACTGGGACACAAATGTACTTCTTAGCAGACAGCAGTTAGCACCTGAGAGGGCTTCTGTGGTATAAAACCTTCTATCACAAGAAATATGACGGAATCCAGAGGTCCCAGCCCCAAGGATCACCATAGGCAACTCAGACCACTCAGGATTCTGAATTTTCAGCTTGGGAAGGAATGTGCAGTTGTGTAAGAAAACCTCAAAGTCAGGAGGAGTGGATTATATGGGGCTTTGTCCTCACCATTGTTCTCTCCACCTTTCCAAAAGGGATCCTTTTGCCATCCACCGGCAGCACATGAACCGCATGCTGTCTGGAAGTTTCGGGTTCGGGCCTCTCCTTGGCATCACGGATGGGACCACACCTGGCGCTCGCCAGGCTGGCCGCAGGATGCAGGTAACAGAGCGGGGCTGAGTGCAGCCTGGAATTTCTCAAACTGCCACGTCAGTTTCTGCCTCCCACCATTCCTGGGTTGGGCACCCCCCTCGCCTCCACGCAGGTGGTGGGTGCAGAATTAATCTCTAATGCAGTGGTGTTCTGGTCCTTCTCTTCATCTGTTTTAATGTGTTGAGTCCAACTGTGTTCTAGGTTGGATGGGAGGAAGAGAATAAATGTGTGTTGATTCTCAAGGATGAGAATTCATATAACAGGGAGAAATTTAGGAGAATCACCTCACGTCTGGTTTGTTAGGGGTGATATGACCTGAACTCCCAGGAATCCACGAGACTCTTGATCTATTTGTAGAGCCTGAGTGTTCCCAGTTCTGTTTCTGAGAAGGATTAGTGTGTTCTGATGAGGATCTGTTGTTTGGCTGTTGCAAAGTCATTCTCTGTTCTGTTTTTCTGTTCTCCTGGCAGGCAGGAGCTGTTTCACCCTTTGGGATGCTCGGCATGGTAAGTTTTCTGCTTTTCTGGGTCAGATTAGAGGCTTTCCAAGTAGTGGCTCCATACTGAGATTCATCAGCACTGTATGCAACCAGTGCTAAAATGTAGCCATCTGTGAGCATGACCAGCTATCCTGCCAGGTAGGGAGGATGGGAATGTCTTAGGAGACCAGGATGAGCTTTAGATTTATAGTAAATGGAATAGGGAAGAGGGTATTGAACTGAAACTGGAAGCATCTGGTTCCTCGTGGACCTCTCATAGAGTTGCTTTATGACTTCAGGCCTTTACCTTGTTTCCCTTCTAATGTTTTAATCCTGTCCGTGAGCTGTTTTCAAAGAGAGAGTCTAACTCTGTTTATGTGGGGAAGTTGTATTTGCACCTTGACCAGAGAAAAGCCATAAAGCTGTTATAGCACAATATTTCATGGGAATTGGGACAGTTAATATCTTGGAAGAGCAGGTAGTCCTTTAATAACCTCATACATCTGAGAGGAAGCTGCAGATCTGGAGGTAATGGAGGAGCTATGAGGATGCGAGGAAAGGACCTGGCCATCAGTAGGCAGAGGGGATGATTGCACCTCCTTTGCCAGTGGTGGCTGCTGGAGAAGCCAGCAGAATGCTTCAGCTATGCAGGGCTGGAATGAGAATGGCTGTGTGTACATGAGAGCCCCACGCTCGGAGCGTGCTGATCTCCGTCTTCCACCGAAATAATACAGTGCAAATAGGTTATTCCAGATCCAGCAACTTCAGCTGTCTTGCTCTGCAGAATTGCCTCAATGAAAGAGACTAGCGTCCCGGAATTTCTGTAGCTCAGAGGAGGATTAATAAGACTACAAACACATAGACTTCAAAGCGTAATAACATTCCATGTGAGTGCTGCTCTGCTGGAAACGAGAACAAGAGGCTACTCGAGGAAACAAAAAAAGAGAAATCAGCAAGTTTGAACTGACATTGTAATTTTGTTTACATATTGCACAATTAACCTGTGAGACCTGCTGGCCCAGAGTGTTACTGCAGCCTCCAGGTTTACAGGATGGAAAAGGCAGGTGTTTGTAGGGGAAAATAAGCAAATTTGTTGTTATGCTAGAAAGAAAACAATCAGTGGAAACTTTCTTAAGATCACTGTTAATGCACATGCTGAGATTTCTTCTCTTAACTTTGCTGAGTCCCCAGGCTCACAAACCCCAGTGTATCAGTAGTTGGATCGAAACTAAAAGAACAACCTTTGCCAGAACATTGGGCAATGCAATCTGAGAGAATGCGGAGAACAGCAACCCCAAATTCTGGGGATTTTTTTCCTGCACTACTTGAAAAAAATCAAGGTTCTTCTTAGGCAACAGGTTTTTTCGCAGATAGTTTGTTGTTCTTTGCTCATGTGACTTCCCAGACTGACTTCTCTTGTGTTCTCTTTTCCTTTTTATCAGGCAGGTGGCTTTATAGATATGTTTGGGATGATGAACGACATGATTGGAAACATGGTAAGAGCCCTCCATGAGCCATTCTGTATTGAGGAGAGTGCTGAGGGTGCTTCTGCCATCCCTCTGATGTCTCCCACCTTACTGTGCTGCTTGGGCTGGACTGCCAAGGTGGCAGAGGCTGTAGGCTTTGCTTCATCACTCTGTCAGTGACAAAGCTTGTTCCTGAGTGCAGGGAGACGAGAGGGGTGAGGGAGGAAGTGTGGGGGTGGACTTGTTTAGAAAGAAATAAGTATTAATTTAACAGGAAGATGTATTCTCCAGAAAAATGGACCCATGGGAATTATACTCTTTCTATTGTAACTTCTTCCTACTTCATTATATAGAGAGAATTAAATGCCATCTCTTCTTCCCTCCCTTCCCTTCTTTCCACCATTCCCCATTCTCTCTTGCAGGAGCATATGACAAATGGTGCTAACTGCCAGACATTTACCTCCTCTACCGTCATCTCTTACTCCAACCTGGGTGATGGGCCCAAAGTCTATCAGGAGACCTCAGAGATGCGTTCAGCACCTGGCGGGGTAAGGAGGCGGCTGCCGGCTTTGCTGTGAGAGCATGGGCTTTGTTTGGTGGCTTTGTGGGTGGCCACCCACAGCACTTTGGCTTCACAGGCAGCTGCAGTTCGAGGAGCACATTGTGCTCTTGTGACTCACTGAGCCGTGCCAAGGGCCCCGGGAGGAAATGGGAAGTGTTGGCAGTGGGGAGTCCATTCTTCCTTCTTCTTAACATCGCGTCTGGCGTCCTGGGAGTGGTGGCAGTGCAGATTGGCTGGAGTACTGGAGTCAGGAATCAGGGTGCCTTAGGGGGCTGGGAAAAGGAATGAAAATGTTGATTCCACATGGGAATCTGCCCCCAGATCCGTGAGACAAGACGAACCGTAAGGGACTCGGACAGCGGCTTGGAACAGATGTCGATTGGACACCACATCAGGGAGAGAGCCCACATCATGCAGCGGTCCCGGAACCATCGCACAGGTGACCAGGAGGAGAGGCAGGACTACATCAACATGGATGAAAGTGAGTAGTGCCCCTGTCCTCTTCCCAGCAAAGCAGGGTGCCGCTTCCCCACCCGCTCCTCCACCTGAGCCCGTTGTCTCCCCGCGCAGGTGACGCGGCCGCGTTTGACGACGAGTGGCGGCGAGAGACGTCCCGCTTCCGGCCGCAGCGGGGCCTGGATTACCGGCGTCACGAAGGCAGCGCCGGCCGGCGGGCCGAAGGGACTCGCCTTGCCATCCAGGGCCCTGAGGATTCTCCCTCCAGACAGTCCCGCCGGTACGACTGGTGAACTCGGAGCAGACCTTGTGGGGGGTGCAGCGTGGCCACCCCCAAATCTACCTACGCGCTCTTGTAAGTCTTGACAAGTTCCTTCCTCGTCTTCCACTCCATGGCTGCCTTTTAGCCATAGGGTTATTTTTTTTCTTTGCACTAATCTTATATTATTTTGAAGTTTCTGTTGCAAATGGCTTTTCCCACTTTGAGAGAGCAGGGGAAGGTGCAAATTTTGAGAAGATGCTGTGCTGAACAGGAGGATGGAAGCTGTTTAAGTTAGATTTGTCATGAACAAAAGACCTGTGGTGTCAGCCTTAACTGGTGGCTGAAATAGTATGACATGCTGTAGGATTGCAATCCGTGGAGTGCTTATATTGTCATTGTATAGAACTTAGAGACCATTTGCTGTCCATCCAGTTTGAAATGTAGGTAAGTCCTGGTGTCTGCTCTCCTGCGCTTTGAATAGGGCTTACTAGGATGTGATCTAGTGCTTGAAAAGAGACATTTTCCCCTTTTTTTGATGTCTAGACATCAGGTTTAAACATGTCTTTATCTGTCTTCTGTCCTGCTTTCTAGGCACCACTTATTCTTCTTATGTCTTCTGTTTCCTTTCCTCCCAGGTACAGACAGTGAAACTCTGAAGCCCCTTCAAAGCACCACTTGGACCCTTCTGAAATTTAGTATTAACCTCCCTCCCACTTAAGAATTGAAACAAAGCAACTAATCTTCTGCATTGCTCTTTTTCACCCCATTTGGGTGCTGCAGTGGGGCATGGGGAATCTCACTGATGTGCAAGGAACACATGAATTGCCCATTCCCTCTCTGCTGTCCCTTGGCTCTGTTCTTTCTGCCAGTAGTGGTGGGCATGAGGAGCTGCCACCTTGCCTCTTCCATCCTTTCCACTCTTTCTGTGCTGGGTTGGGCTGGTTCTGAAGTTTGTGTTTAGTCCCCTTTGAAAGGAATATGAGGGAATTCTGCTAGAACCCCCTGTCAGTCCCCTCACTGGGACAGAGGCTTCGATTCCCCTGCTGCTCCTTGGTGCATCTATGGAGAAGCAGAAGGATGGTGTGTTGGAGAGGGGAGGAGCAGAACAAAAGCTGGATCAGCCTGTGGGCCCCCCGACCCCTCTTCAATCAGCTCCCCCACTTTTTTAATTTGTGAAACTTGTAACTAGATGTTTACTGAATAAAGAAACAAACTGTAAAGAATTGGTGGATCAGTCTTTGCCTTCAGCTGACCTAATTGTGCCTGCTGTGGAACTAAGTAAACTCTTTCACATCCTTGGGAAATTGCTGAGGAGAAACTTGGTGTTAAATTCTAAGGCTTTGTTTTCTTATAGAAAATAGCCTAATAGCCTTCCCATGCAGTCACAGAGTGAGATGATGCTCAATATGGAAATCGTGAGAGAAGACCCAAGAACTCACCATTTGCAGAAAATGCCCCTTAATTGCTGTCGTTTTGCTGTGCACTCAAGGGAAATTGGTTGGTCTTTCTTGCTGCCTGCTCAGCTGTGCAGCCCTGAATTGGGCTTCTGGGGCTCCTGCACAGACTGGGAATACTTCCATTATTTTCTTATTATATCACTGCCACCGAGGCTGACGTTATGAATGACCTTTTCTTAGCTTCTTCAGTATTAGGTAAAACTTGAAGGGCATTGGGAATACAGGACTGGGGAAGATCTCCTGGGTTCTTGGCCAGTTTCCTGCTCTGGCACCCACCCTTACACAAACCTTTTCATCAGTTTATTTGGAACAGAAGGCAGGAAATCAATTTATGACTTACACTTGGAAGTGGTGCATGTATCCCTCTGTTGTACGTGTGGGCACTGACAGAGAGACACACCTTGCTGGGGACTGACTGTCCTGCCCTGAAAAAAGGGTGCAGCATCCACCCTCTGGAAGCTCAGGGCAGAGTTTGCACGTGTTCCACCCTTCAAGGAAGTGCAGAACAGAGCCTTGGCTAGTGGCGAGCTCTGTCCCCACTTCCCTGTGCTGTTTCATCCCATGGCAAACCCCAGTAGGAGTCATAGAATAGTTTGGTTTGGAAGGGACTTCAAAGGCAGCAGCCTGCTGTCCCTGGCAATGGAGTGACTTTCTGGAGGTGTCATAGTCAAGACAGGCCCTGAAGAGAGCAAAGCTGAAGGAGGAGTTGCACAGAAAAGAGCAGGGCTAGGGAGAGGTTTCGTGGAAGTCATCTTGGGGCTGCCAGACTGTAAGAGAAGGGACTGCAACAACATCAGCCCTCATCTCTGGCAGCCTTGAGCCAGTGCAAGATGTGGCACCTGGTGCCTTGACCCAGCAAAGCTCCAGCTGAGCTCAGAGAGGTGCTCACAGCATGGAGACAGTGGCACTAACCAGCTGCTGGGTTCTGGCCAGGTTTTGAGGTGATGTCTGAGACAGAACAGGAAGGTGGCTGTGTTGGTGGTGGGGATTAACACTGACCTTTGATTGTGAGGATCCATTCCTCTTTGGGCATGGATTTCCTAATCTTGATCTAATCTCAAATCCTTTTATCTGGATTCAGCCTCTGCTCCCTGTTGGGTGCTGTCCTGCTTACGGATTTAGGTAGGACCTTGCGTGCTCTTCCACTCTGCAGTGGGAGGGTGATTTTTTACCTGGCTGCCTGAGCCTTGCTAACTCTGTACATCATTCCCAAGGTCTTGGCCTCCTCCAGGGGCAGCAAGGCGCTGGTGGCCTAGGAATATGGAGAAGAAGTTCAGTGAGAGGAGAGCTTTGTGTTAAGACAGGAGCCCAGGACAGTGTTTTAGAGATCCCAGAGCAGGAAGCAGGGGAAGTGTATTGAGAGGGTGACCCCTTTGCTTGTCCTGAGGCTGACATGGTACCTGAACCTCTGACTTGAGAAAGCAGGAGGGGTTTTTCCGAGGAAGGGAGCACACCTACCTGGGGTTAATATTTTCCTATTAGTTACAGTTTTGAGTGAAATGGTTTCCCCTTAAAATTAGTACACCTCCTGTATCAGTGCACAGGAAAGGCTGGGATGAGCCTTCTTCCATTTCTGAAGTGTGAGAACTGTGCCAGCAAGATGGAGAAAGAGAAAGTTGGATGCTCCCAACATGGAAATCAAACTACGTATTTCAGATGTGCAGGGCGTGGTTCCAAGTCATCCTTATCCATCCAAGGGAGACAAAATCCCTTCTTGCTCCTTCTCCCACAGCTGTCACCTTCAGATTGGACTAATTGAAGCACCAAATCAGTGCAGTTCAGAGGTACTTCTGGATCTTCCTGAGGAGCAAGTGGGGCACCTGAAATGAGACAGAGGGGCCTGACACTTTAAAGAGACAGATGGAAGGGGAAGTGGGTAGAATGAGGTGGAGAGAGGCTAGAAACACTGGTAGGAAGGAGGATAGCATACCCTTGGCTGAGAATGCACCAGAATAAACCAGAAACTTAGGTGGTTTTGTTTGTTGTATATACAGTTTTTCATAATTGAAAATATATCATGAAAATAAAACCCCATTAGGGCTAGTGGGAACTTTGTCCTTAAATGTTTTTGTGGGTAGCCCTGAAGGTCTGTGCATCTTTCACTGTACTTTTTGAAGCATTGTAAAATACTGGGGGAATTGTAGAATACTGGAGAGAAAGAAGTTTGTGAAAGTTAGCCTGGTGCCAATACTTTCAAATAAAAAATTAGATGATATATCCACACCTATAAACCAGGTAAACTAACATTAAATCAAGATAAGAGAGGCAAAATGCATTAAATTTAAAAATAAATATTTGTGTGTCAGTGTTTATAATATGTGATCTCACAGCTCAAAATTGTTCCTGTTCAGCAACTGTGATAATTTCTGATTAAATTATGGGTTGGGTTAATGAAGGCACTACAGCAACCCAGAGTCAGAGGTTACACCAGCACGAGGCATTTTATCTGGCCACACAAGACTATGTTCTGATGTAAAATAAGTTAGTAATTATTCAAACAACAAAAGGGCCAATATCATAAATTTTAGTTCACTGATAGATTTCAAGTAATGAGGGGGAAAAGAGACTGTAGAATATGAAATTATTTCCAGTAGGATGTTGTTCTGAAACTAATTCTCATTAGTAACTTGATTAATGATCTGAAAGAAGGTATTAAACCAGTGCTGATGAAGCTTTCAGAGGATACAAAGAACAATGGAAGTAATAAATGTTGGAAAAAGATGAGATGTACTGAACAGTCAGTAACTATTGGTGTGTGTTTATTTATAAACAGAAGGTATTTTTGGCTGCACTGAATGCAGAAAAGACATTCACCCAGGGACATAAACACAGTCTGCTCTTTCAAGATGGAGGACTCCAAAATGAATTGGGATTGGAAGACAATCAAGGAAATGAATGGTACTGGCATAATTCTTCCTCTGTGCAGAGGGGTTACACTGGGATGCATTAGCCTGTGTTCACCAAGAACAGAGGTAAAATTTCTCCCCTCTGATGAATCACAGAATGGTTTGGGTTGAAAGGGATCTTGCAGATCATCCAGTTCCAAACACCCTGTCATGGGCAGGGACACCTTCCACTAAACCAGGTCGCTCAGAGCCCCATCCAACCTGGCCTTGAACACTGCCAGGGATGGGGCATCCCCAGCTTCTCTGGGCAACCTGTGCCAGTGGCTCACCATTGTCACAGTAAAGAATTTCATCCTAATATCCAGCATAAACCTGTTCTCCTTCAGTTTGAAGCCATCTGCCTTCTCCTATCACTACAGGCTCTCGTAAATAGTCTCTCTGCATCTTTCTTATAGGCTCCCTTCAGGTACTGGAAGGCTGCATTTAGGTCACCCCAAAGCCTTCTCCATGCTGAACAATCCCAATTCTCTTCAATTCTCTCAGCCTTTCCTTGCAGGAGAGGTGCTCCATCCCTCTGAGTGATTTGGTATTTCACAGTAGTGAGTCAGTTGTGGGAAATCTGGGTATTGGACACTAAAAAGGACACTAAAGAAGACTCAAGAAGAGGGAAACAAGGGTGACTCAAAGCCTGGAAACACTGCCTAGGAGTACAGGATAACAAGGACTCAAGGCTCCCCTGTCTGAGCTCACTCCACTGGAGCATGGGCTGGCATTACCTAAATGGGAACAAGGCTTCTGACAGTAGAGGGCTCTTCAACCCAGCAGAAAGCCTGCAGCGACCTCACAATGGGACTGGGAATGAATGCAGACCTTGTGGGAGAGCAGTAGAGCACACCTCTGTTCCCCAGCTCTCCCTGCTCCAAACCCCATGGGGTGTCCCAGAAAAGAATTTGGGGAGTGGGCACAGGAATGGGGCGAGGGAGTTCTTGGCCACTTGAGAAGCCAAGCAATGTGATGATACCACTCTCTTTGGGCTTCAAAAACCTGTAAGTAGAAGAGGGAAACACACTGGCACAGGCCTAGACTGAAGGGAGAGGTGGGAAGGGCAAGAAGAGACCTTGTGACTTGACAAGGACTTCAAAGCAGGTGGGACCACAAAGCACTGCAGGAAACAGAGCTCTCTCTGGGCACAATGGTTTGTTCAGGAAACAAACATGCACTGCCATGGGGTTGGAGTGTAAAATCCTACAGACACTGGCTGCAGTGCTGGAGAACAAAAAGATTTAAAATAGACCTCAATACAGTGTATAAGTTAAAGTTGACTTGTTTGATTTGCAATATTTTTTTACTTTTCATAACATTCAAAAAAATGGACTTGATTTTATTTTTCAGCCCTGCCTTAAATGTAACTGGAGGTTTTTCCCTCCTGGGAATTTTCCTTTTTAAAGACAACACTTCAAAAACTGTTCTCATGTGGAAACTTCACTTTGGTTATTATTATTTCCACTATCTCCTCGCATCTGGATGGATTTTTAAATCCTGAGGGCACTTAATGCAAACTTAGCGTGGGGGAAAAAGGTAATAAAAGGAAGGGGAATAGAACAGACATAGATACCTATCTTCAACTGCTGGTGATGTAATGTCCAGAGCTGAGCTGGAATATTAGATCCTAGCCTCACAGTATCCATCCCTTCCGAGTGAGAGAAAAGGAGAACAAAGACTGCAAAAGAATAATGCATGAGTAAATAAATAAAACCCAGCAACATTGCCAAATTAGACGTGGGTATCACACAGGAGGATGTAGGTAACCCTGAAGGTGTCAGTAACACAAAAAAGGCTGAAGTTTGTAGCACAAAGTGAAAGGGAAAAGGAGCATAGGACCTAAAATCAAGATTTTGGCTATAAACTGGAGCTTCTTTGATTACAGCCATCAGAAAAGAAGAAATGCTTTTGAAGAGCAGAGGAGAAGACATGCAAATCCAGGAGGCATTTCCTGTAGCTGTAGGTGTGTGTTACTGTGCCTGTGCAAGATGCTGATCAGACTTCACCTGTGGAAGAAAACTGTGCTCATTTCTAGCCAAGAAAGCTTAATTGGGAGTGCAGGTAAGAGAGCATTTTGCACTCTATTTGAAGAGCAAGTAAGAGAGTATGGAGAGCTCACAGTGCACAAGGGGGCTGATTTGGTTAGTTAAGCAAAGTGAAGTCTGTTCTCGAGGGAAATAAACACCAGGGAGGAAGTACAGCTTCAGCTGGAGCCACACTGGCACAGGCACAAGGGAATGTAAACTAGCTCTGAATTCATTTCAGCTGGAAATTAAAGCACTTTAACCACACAGGAGTTGGGTTCTGGGGCAGCCTGCCAAGGGGACTAGTGGGGACAATAAAATTAACCAGTTTGGGGTTGGCACTTGAGAAGGTTTTGCAAGGGGTTACAGGAGCCTAAGTGGTAAGAGATCACACTCTCTCACCAGGAGCCTCCTTGCTTTTGCTCCCACCAAAGAGATCATCCATCTGCCCACACCTGAAACCAGTGCTAAATGCTTCAGAGGCAGATGCAGGCAAAGCCTCCCCAGAAACATTTTCTCCTGATCTGATGGGGCTGGGGCTTTACTTGTCCTCAGAACAGGAGGGTGCAGGGTTGCTTTTACCACGTGCACAAGTGCCACAGGAATTCTGAACATTCCTGTTACTGTAAAAGGGTCACGGCTCTCAAATCCAGCTGACATTTTGCTGCCTATTGAATTCAGCACAACAGGAATATAATTGCACACTGCACAAAGAATTTTTGCAAATGAACTCCTTTCCTTGGCAGTGGAAGGGCCTGCCACCAGCAGAGGAGGCAGACAATAGTCCAGCCTAGTTCCACACTGGACCAAGAGGGATGCTCCTGGAAAACTGCAGAAGATGAGAGAAAAACACCCAAAAGATGGGGTGCCTGTGGAACCAGTAGAAAAAACAGGTGGATTTTATATGAGTATTTCAGCTAAGCAGTGACTAGTACCAGGAAAAGGGACGAGGAAAGAAGAGCCCTGCAGGTGGTAACACAGACAGACTCCCATGGACAGGATGGCAAAAAGGGAAAGGGGTCACAGAAGGAAAATGAGCAGCTATTCCAGGGCATAAAAAGGAGACAAGAAGGATGTCAGAGATCTGAGAGATGCGTTTGCAGCAGCTGACATGAACTGTGGGATTCTTCTGACTACTCCACCTCGCGCTGCATCTTCGAATCCTGCGGAGCCAGGGCCTCCTCCCAGGAAGGTTGGTCCAGCCACAGCAAGCAGCAGGCCCAGCCCTCAGTGGCTGCTGTTTTTAGGGAGTCTTTGTGCAAAGATGAAGCCCCACTGGCAGCAAAGGGGGACACATATCCCCTGTGTCAGCTCTCCCAGCCCACCAGACCGTGGGCACCCACCTGGCACAAAGGGCCTCCAGAGGAGCCCTGAGCCCTGCCCTACTGGAGCAGAGGTGGGGCATCCCTGTATGGAGCTCTGGGGGACCACACAGCCGCAGGATCACCCTGGCTGGCATTGCCACGTCCTCTGCAGCACCACGCCTCAGCTGGCACCGGGAGCTCATGGGAGGATGGAGGTGGGGGCACACATCCTGCTGCTGGGCAGGGGGGCAGGGCTGCCCCCCTCCCTGCTCCCCCCAGACAGGGCTGAGGAAACCTGCTGTGAGAGATGTGCCCCCCCAGGCAGCGTCACTGGCGCAGAGGAGGCTTGGTAATGTGTAACAGCACTTGGATACACACCAGCCCATCCATTCCTCGGGAAGCAAACCACCCTGCCAAAGGCAGAACACAGAGAACACAGGCAAGGGCAGCCTCAGAAACCCCCAGGAAACAAAATGTTGACTCCCTTTGAGCACACAAAGACCACCTCTGGCTCCAGAGGTACCTCGGCACAGAGCAGTGGAGGATGGGGAGAAGCTTGGAGAAGTCCTGCAGGGTGTCTGGCTGTGACACTTCTCCCCAGTCACCAGCTACGGATGGGCAAAGGCCAAGCTGCTGGCAGCAGGTGCCCGACCCCCCCACCACCTTCAAGAAGGGAACAGCAAACACCCCAGAAGAAAGTGTGCCCCAGGAATGCAATAATTATAATCATTAGCCCCAATTCCTAATAAGAATCCCTGGTTACCTCTTGGCACGGGGCAGCTGGAGGTGACTGGCAAAATCTGGACATCAGTGACAGAGCAATTCAGGTCCTGTCCCACCTCCTCCCTTTTCTGAACCCACATGTGAAAGCCCCAAAGAGGGGGTTGCAATGAATCACTGCACAAGAGCTGTCAGATTTTCTGTGCTGGGGATGGCAGAGCTGCTGCTCCTCATGCTGGGATAGACATTTCTCTGTACCCTCTCTTCCACAGTCCCCTAAACCTGATTCCTTTGCAGGGCTTAATGTGTCCAGGTATTTCTGTTCTCTGCTCAGGATCTGTTCCCTCAGTCTTTTCTTCGGAAAAAAATGGGTTAAAACATAAAGACATTTAAAAATTAAAACTTACAATAATGCTCAGTACTTGCCTCACTCCTGCCATCTTCAAAGTGATTTATAAATGTTAACTAATTAATTAATCTTCACATCTTCTCTGACTGAAATTCAGAGTCACGGCTGAAGTGAGCAGAAAAATAAAAAGCGTGGTTTGCAGGTGAAGGGCAAAGGCAAACCTGTGCTCCTGCCCTCTGTATGCCATCCAGCAAGGCAATTTGCAGCAATACTTTCATTCTGCACTGCAACCCTCTCATTTATTTTTCAGTCCTACCAAAGGTCTGAAGTAATTTTATGTGCTACCTCCAGCTTTCCTTTTCTTAATGGAGGTCTTAAAAGGTGCTCCTTTTGAAAAGTAAACAAAATGGAAGACTTGCAGAGCTCTGTTTAATCGCAAACTCTCCTAAAATCAGTAACACAGCCAGCCTTAAGAGGGGGACACAGGCAAATGGGAAGGGGGAGCAAGGCCCGTGTATGGCTGTGCTTGGCAAGTGCTGCTCCCAGAGAGATGAGCTGGCCCTGGGAGACGGGGTAAGCAGATGTCACATAACAAAGTTATGGCAGAAGGACACAGCTGGACTTGTGCCACCTGTGACTGAGCCGTGGGGCTTCAGCACAGCCTGGGGCTGGAGTGGCCAGCCCCCCCAGACCCACGCTGGTCCCCACTGTGGCTGCTGTCACCCGTGTGGGGGTTCTGTGCTCCCAAGGCCGATGGCAGCGCGTGGCACGGAGCTCAGGCACTACTCTGCTGGGCCTTTGCTGCGCAGGGTGTCACACGAGCGCTGTCACACACAACCAGCCTGCAACTCCCAGTGCTGGCTGCCAACTCCACTCCTGGGACCTGCAGTCTGGATTTAAACTGTGGATTCAGGGCCTTTCAACAGACCCTTTGTGTCTAATAGCCACAGCTTGGTTAAAGATAGCAAAGCCCAACAGACCAGAGAGGAGCTGAGACACTTGGGGCAAAGAGCTGTTACGGCTGCTCTTGCTAAGCAGCAGCAGGTTCTTGTGGGACACAAATATCCTCCTCCTCCATTACTGGTAACCAGCTCTCCCTGGAGGTGACACTGCTCCAGCCCAGCTCCCGCTGGACCTCAGCCAGTGGCTGTTAGGACACGTGCTTTGTCTGGCTGCCCAGCTCCATCCCAAGCCCGTTCTCCTCACACCCCAACGGCTTTGCAAGCAGCAGATCTTTCAAAAGGCGTGAGGTGCCAGACGTCTGGCAGGTGCTTGACAGGTATCACCTCCCCTGTTGGCACCTGGCTCCCAGACTAGCCCTTCCCAGGGAGCTGAAGATCTGATACACACGGACCCTATGGCTCCTTGCAGACAATCGCAAACGCAGCGAGTGCAGGGCCTCTCCTCGCTGACACAGATGAAGGTGATGTGATGCAGAGGGAGGAAGACTCGGGGTGATTTAAACAAAAGCTGGGAGCCTTGTCACTATCCCTCCCTACAACTTACGGAGAATAGGAGTCATCAGGTAGACTCCCTATGGCTGCAAATTCATCAGGTCTCTCTAGGTGGGTCGACACAGTCCTGGCCCAGCTGTCCCCTCATGTGCTCCTGCAGCCAGATTTGTGTCTCCCATCTGGACAGCTTCATACCAAAACTCTCCTATTTGGCACTTCTGTGCCGGGCAACAACAGCCAAGGAGCTCGATGCCTCGTGCCACCAAAGAGGGGAAAGGTGTGGGGCTGCCTGAGCTTTTGGCAGACCCCAGCCAGTGAGAGCCATCACCCCGGGACAGCTGGCATGTCCCTGTCCCTGCAGAGCCAGCTGGTATACCCAGCCCTGTGACCACACACGGAGGGACAAACTAAGCTGCTTGGAAGTTTTAGGAGTTCATGGGTTCAGGTGACAGGGCTTTCCCACCGACAGACAGTGCTGTGTTACAGCAGTCTGGAATTGGCAAAGCAGTGAAATTGCCTTCAACCTGCATTTTTTGTGGGGTTTGAGATCTGAGATGGCACCTTGCTGCCACCAAAACAGGTGCGGTCTCACCCCCCTCCCCACCCCCTTCACAAGATTTGCTCACACCTACATTGCCTCAGCTCCAACTCTCACCTGTCTGCACAGGGAGCTGACCCAGGAGAAAACCCACCCCAGCCAGTGAACCAAACAAGTCCCCATAGAGACAGAGCTCCCAGATTTCCTTCCCTGGATTATTTTTCCCGAGGTTTGGTCACACACAGAAACACAGGTTCAGGGAATCAAATTTTAGTCTTGGCACAAGCCACAGAACCGAGCGGGGGTGGGAGTCACGGTGTCAATTTACATTTACATCAGCTAGAGAGGCAGTGTGACACTGACATCCGTCTGACTCGGCTCCAAGCCAGCCTCGAGGAGGCATCCTTTGAAGAATCCCTGTTAGTTTTTTCCCCGAGCATCTCAAAAGAATAATTTTCACTGATGTGGAATTTTTTTCTTTCCACCAGACACCACCACCACCCAGGAACAGCTTGTGCAGCATCTATACTGTGAGAACTCCCACATGTGGGCATTGACTCCGTTACCTGCACCTGTCAGGCAAGTCCCCACATCACTTTCCATTCTGCCCAGGATCACAGGACACACAGTATTGACACAAATAAGGACTTTTTCCTTAGTCTCTGCACCTTCCTCTGAGGCTACCTGAAAATCACCTTTTGAAGGGTGTAGAGGCAAATCAAGTACACAAGAAACACTTCAAACAAGATGTATGATTAATTCCTGCATTATGGACTCTCATCCCAGCAGATACTGTGGCACTACCCTTTGAAAAGGGAACTGAGTATTTTGGGGATATTCCACGCCAAAATGGGACAGAGGCTCTTAACACCACAGCTTATTTTGGAACCTCCAGAATTGGCATACAAGGCAAAGAGACACCACCCACAGGAGCACAGCTTTGTATAGATATGTCCATAGATCTATATTTTTATTGTTTTATATATATTTATAATATATTTATATATTTTTTAAAAGAGTCCCTTCAAAAACTACCCTCCCACCTAGCAAAACAAAGATTAAAGAATCAAAGACGGTGTCCTGGAGCAAAGTATCCCAAGGGTCTCATAGAGCCAAAATGACTGCTGAGCACCAGCACCCTCTCTCCAAGCTTCTGTGATGCCCTGGGGGTGCCAAGGTGACTGCCACACCTTTATGGCTCCTGAAACTGACCTGTCAAAAGACAGGGAGAGAGAAAGAGGGAAACACGTGGCCATGGCGACGGGGGCTTGAGCGGCTGGGGAAACAGCAACGCGTACAACCTGAAGCTCAGAGTGTGAAATGCTGTGATGAAAAGGAGGGAGACGCTGCCTGGAACGTCGGTAAAGAAGACAGGAAAAGAGAACACACATGCAGGAGAGTTAGTTGGCAAGATGGATCTCAGAGAAGAGCTCAGAAGCATCACACTTGGGACCCCTGCTAGCCGTCCATCCCCCAAATCTCTTCCTCTCACCCTCCCAGTTGTGAAGGGAGATCCACCTAGTTTGATTTAGACCAAATCTTCGCGCTGCCCCGGAGCCTGTGGGCACAGGGAAAAAAAAAGAGAAATAAAAATTCAGAGTGGACACTCAGGCTCGTATCTCACTTTCTTCCTGAGTGCACACAGAGAAGTGCACTGATGTTCACACACACACACACACACACGCTCTGTCTGCCCACACTGCTCACCCTTTGGCTTTGGAGGTTTTCTTGCTCGCCTGGCGCTGGTTGGTGCCAGGGGCCGGCTCCCTGAGCTCCGTGAGGTGCTGCTCTGGGTCTTGGGACGTGGCTGCTGCAGCAGCTGCTGTTGTCACTTTAATGGTCTTCTTCAGGTTTGCCACCTGCAAGAGCAGCAAAGCAAGAACTAATGCATTTCCCAAAGGGGTTTTTTTGACTACAGGTTTTTTTAGTTTCACTTTGGTGTTTTTTTTGAAATTTGTTTCTAAAGGAAACCCTGGAGCTAAGAGCTGCAAGCTCACACCAAGCAAAAGAACCAACATCTGTCCAGGCCCCTGCACTGCAGAGGAGTATTAAGCTGATTTAGGACTCCTCTTCAGGCACAAGTCCCTGGGGGGTCTGGTCTAGGGAAAAGGCAATGCCTCAGTTCAGCAGGGACTGTAACAGGGTACTGGTTCTAGCTGTTTTAAGGCGAGGGGCACTGGCTGCTCCTTGCTGCACCCACTCACCTCGCTCTCTATCTGCTGCTTCAGGGCCAGCTGTTGCTCTTTGTGCTGGTTGGCCCGGCTGACCTGCTCTTCGATGCCCGACAGGACAACCTCGCAGCCCTGGCACCTGGAGAGGAGACCCAGAACTGAACAGGCCAGGAAATTGGCACAGCGTGGAGAGAAACAACACAGACAGAAGATTTCAGCTCCAGAGGCCAAAAACACTGAAGGGTGACAGCTATGCCAGGCAGGGAAGATACAGGGGCAGGAGTCTGACATAATAACACAAGGAATTGTGTTATTATCTGGGAGGGGGACAGGTAACAAAGCCATGCTGGGTTAAAAACTACAGATAAACACTCAGGAAGCCTCCTGGCAGCAGCCAGTGCTGTGCAAAGGCTGCTGCATCCCCGTCACCCCACCAGCCACAAACAGGGGAATTCGGGAAATTCTTTTTGCAAAATTACTTCCTGTTGGAGGATGGGAAAGGGGATCGAGTAGGTCACCTCCCAACACCACCCACCCTTAGTGACACACAGAGGATCCAGGGAAGCCCCGGCCACTCCTGCAACCTTTTTTGGGTGTTAGTACTGGGGGCTTCCTCCTCACCACTCCTGCAATGTGCGGGTGATGGTGCTAAGCTCCTCCCTCCGGATGTCCCTCCCAATGCTGTAATCCACCTCCAGGCGCTGGTTCCGTTGATCCAAGCTCCCTCGCAGCACATCTGCATACACAGCCTCAATCACCAGGTCCTCCAGCTGCCGGACGTTCTTCAGCTGTAACTGCTCCAGCAGCACTGAGTAGGGGATGCACTGCGGAAACATGATGGTAACAAGCATGAGATAATCCCAGTGGGAGGAGAACTCAGGAAAAACAGGGCCACTACCTTGATCTTGGCAGCCAGAGTGACAACTGACAGGTGCCTCAGTTTGTTCTTCTGGGCCTCTGTCAAGGGAGGGAGGTTTGCTGCTTCAGCTGTTGTCAGGGGAAAGAACAGGGTGTTACAATTCATGCCTCATTTCCCAGTTCTGCACAGAAGCATCTGCACCACACCCGTCTCTTAAAACGTCTGCACACCAATCCCCCAAGTGGTGCTTCGTCTTGCCATGCCATCCCCATCAATTCTCAGCTCAAAAGACCTTTTCTGAGCAGCCCTTCCTCCCACCACCCTCAACTCAATCTCTCTAGCTGTCCCATGCCTTATTTATGCGGCTCTCCACATCCCAATGGACACCTAAGTCTTTCCCCCGGCCCCTCACAAACGTCTCTGTCAGGATGCTCTTTAGCAGGTGGCAAATGGCACCGTTAATTACAGCCAGGTCCCCCGCCGGTCTGGGGCCCAAACCACAACCAGCCGTGTGCCAGGCCGGGGTCTCAGCCCTGGCAGCACGGGGAGCTGTCGGGGGAGGGAGGCCCTCCTCTGCGCCCCGGGCCTCCGGCGCGTTTCCCGCCCCGCGGGATCCCCGCCGCCGCACCGTGGGGCTGGGGGCCCCGGCGCCGCGCCCGGCCTCACCCAGGTAGTCCGCGTAGGTGCCGTAGGCGAAGATGGTGAGGAGGCGGAACACGGGGGAGAACTCGCTGTCGGCCAGCTGCGGGGACACAGGGTCAGGCGGCGCCGCCGGGCCGCGGGCAGGGCCCGGCGGGGCCGCGGGGCCGGGCGGGTCTCACCTCGCGGACGGCGGGCATGTCCAGCAGCTCCCCGAAGACGTAGATGCCCGGGGCCTC